>ML806257.1:143210-170783 GCA_009831015.1 Picea engelmannii | reverse complement strand
GTTATGTAGTTTGGTTTTATTATATTTTTTTTTGGATATTAGATCTATTGTATTTCTAGGTCGAGCAATCCAAGAGAAAGTATTTTCATCTTCTGGGATATTCTACTCACATATTTTATAGATTATTTCATGCCAAGGTATGTTAGATATTGTTGAGCACCTTGTGTCACTATGAAGCTGAGGGGAATTTGTTCTTATCTTTGCAATGGTTTTTTTTTTTTTTTGAGCTGTAATAATGGAAAGATAATTCTGAATTTCTAACTTGGGGTTAATGATTTCTTTGTAGTAATTCAACTTTCTCTTATTCTTAGTCTCTATATCAATCTACATTTTCCTTTTAGAATTAGTTATTATAGTTCTTTTTTACGTCTCGGTATCAATCTACATTTTCATTTTGAACTTAGTTATGATAGTGGTTTTAAGACTATTTATATCTTGGAGGGAATCCTCCTTCCTCTAGTGTTTAACCAAGAGACTACATCTGTAGTCTGATAAGTTTTTATTTTTGTTATTATGTTATTTCAAAATTACATGAGCATTCAATGAATTTTCAAAACAACAACATAAAGAGGATCACTGAAAGAAATACAATCACAAGGTACGCAAAATTTTATCCTGGGAAACCCTCATGGGGGAGAAAACCCAACAAAAACTTCCTCAATAACAGATTGTCAATACAATGCTAAGACTAAGACCAAAACACCAAAGATAAACCAAGACTGATCATGTGCCTCTCTTCTCCTTCCTCCTGCAACTGCAACTTCCTTCAAGAGATGTGCACTAGATGAGTGAGAGTGAGTGTGTTCAAATGAGGAATCATCCTCACATATAAATACAAGTTGAGGAGGTGCTAGGGTTATGTCTCTTTACTTGGTGGGGCCGACTTCTCTTAGAAGTGGTTAAAACCACTTTATAATTACTAGGGGAAGACTTTACAAATACCACTATACAAATACAATTTGACCAATCCACCTAAGGGGATTCATTCTTATACATGACTCGACTTGATCAATCTGCAAAAGGGGATTTGATCTATTAAATAATAACTCAATTATAATTACAATACTCTTTGAAGTTACAATATTTCAACACTCCCCCTTAACAAGAAGGGTGTTCTACTAACATGACCCAATACAACATCATCAAGAGAAGGAAAAGGCATCATCATCATCAACATATGGAACATTGATTGGCACATCTATAAATCATTAGAAGTTTTTCTCATCATCAATATCATCATTGTTTACAACATGGAGTTGGAGTAACATCATCATCATCAACATCATGAAGCTGAAACATCAACATCAATAGCACGAAGCTGGGACAACAACATCATCAATAACACAAGGTTAGAACATCATCATCAAAAACATGAAGCTGGAATAACATCATCATCAACATCATGAAACTGGAACAACAATATCATCAACATGTGGAAACATAATGAGGCAGGTACATCAACAACAACATTTGTGGTACTCTGACAGACCATCCTTACTGGATCTTCAGGATCTACCTAGGAATCATAAGATTCCCTAGAATATAAAATCCTAACGAGATACCACATGTTACTCTGACAGACCGTCCTTACTGGACCTTCGGGATGTGCCCAAGAATCATAAAATTCCCTAGGATATAAAATCCTAACTGAGCTACCACTACTGACCATAGCTAGCATATACATGCACAGGTACTCTGACAGACTTTCCTTACCGGACCTTCGAGATCTTCCTAGGGATGATTAATCCCCTAGGATATAAAATCCTAACGGAGCTACCTATTGTTGGTCAGGATACAATAGTATCATCAGCATCACTCCCCCTTTCAAGGGAGATCCTTTCAGACAACACCAAGCTTGTCTTGGAAGTACTCAAAATTCATACGAGACAGAGGCTTGGTCATCACATCTGCAATATACTCATCTATGCCAACATATTGGAGCTTTACAACTCCCCTCTGCACCATATCATGAATGTAGTGATATCAAATCTCTATGTGCTTCGACTTATCATGGAACATTGGGTTCTCCATCATCTTTATACAACTCTGGTTATCACATAGAATCATGGTGGCTTCCATCTCCAGATCAAACAGACCTGTCAACAACTTGTGAAGCCATATGACTTCAAAATTGGTGGAACATGTTGCAATGTACCCCACTTCTATCGTGTTGAGAGAAATATTGGATTGCTTCCTACTTTTCCATGAAGTCATGGCTGACCCTAAATTGAAACAACATCCTGAAGTGCTCTTCCTATCTGAAGAACTTCCAACCCAATCTGAATTAGTATAACCATACATTCTAAAGTCATGATATCCAGTATAATAGAGACCATACTCCAACATACCCTTAAGGTATCTCATCACAGGCTTTGTAGCTACAAGGTGAACATGTCTGGGCTCCACTAGATACTGACTCAAGGTGTTCACAACAAAGCATATATATGGCCTGGTATTTTTCGGATACATCAACTATCCAATAATATGTCTGTATAGAGTAGCATCAACCAACTCTGACAAAGCATCAACCATGATCTTCAAATTCGTTTCCATGGATGTGTTCATGGATTTACATTCCAACATGTCAAATCTCTTCAGTATTTCAACTGCATACTTCCCTTGGTTAAGGAAGATATTCTCTAGGCTCTGTCAAACATCAATACCTAAGAAATAATGCATCGAGCCTAGGTATTTCATCTCAAACTTTGCAGCAAACTTCTTCTTGCAATCTGTGATGAGCTTTTCTTCTCCAGTCAAGAATAAATCATCCACATATAGTAGCAATATAACTGGCTCATCATTCATAACCTTGAAGTAAAGGTTAGGATCTTGTTTAACCTATACAGATCGTTTTTCAACCTATAGACATGAGTCTTTCTATCTTCCACTTCAAACCCTTGTGGTTGTTCTATATACACTTCTTCTTCAATAAAACCATTTAAGAACGTTGTTTTCACATCCATCTGGTGCAAATTCCACTTCATTTTGGCTGCAAGAGCTATGATGGTTCTGATAGAAGTGTATCTGGATATAGGAGCAAATGTTTCTTCATAGTCAATACCTTCCTTTTCCAAAAATCCACGAGCCACAAATCTTTCCTTATGGTTTTCAATGGTTTCGTCTGCCGCATGTTTTATTTTGTATATACACTTGGAAGATACCACATCTTTGTTCTTTAGTCTGGGAACTACTTCCCATACATCATTCTTCATAATGAACTGGTATTCTTATGTCATGGCATCCATCCATTCTTTCTTTTGAATGACTTCTTCAAAGCAAGTAGGTTCCTTCTCTACGATATCACACATCAAGGCCATATAACTGGAGAATGTCTTAGGTTTCTTGCTTTGTATCATGGTTCATTCTGGGGCACCATACTTATCTGCATCTTGAATAATTTTTCTATCCCAAGATGGCTTCCTCTTGTGACAGATAGTTATACAGGGAGGTTCTTCATATTCTATCATGTCATGATCTTTTGGAATCTCATCATCAGGGGTAACTATAACTTTCTTCACAGGTTCTATAACTTTGGGAGCTACAGGTTCTTCTTCATATACTTCTTCAAGATGGAATTTCCTTGATCTTTTGAGTGTTGCATATTCATCAAAGGTTACATCTCTATTGATCTCAATATGATGGTAACATGGTATGTAAATTCTAAAGGCCTTAGAGACCTCATAGTATCTGACAAATATTCCCTTCTTTCTTGAAGGATCCAACTTAGTTCTCTTTTCTTTTGGAATGTGTACAAATAATGGACAACCAAATATTTTGAGATGGCTTACTTCTAGCTTCTTTCTGGTGAACATTTCTTTGGGATTTTTGAATCCAAGTGCACTATGGGATAATCTATTTTGGACATATATTGTTGTTCTTGCTACTTCATCCCATAAGTGCATTGGAAGATCTTGATCATGCATCATAGTATTTACTGCTTCCATAATCGTTCTATTCTTTCTTTCTGCTACACCATTTTGTTGAGGATTATAGGGAGTGTCAGTGGTGAGCTCCCTCTTAATCCTGACATCTCTGCAAAATCTTCCAAATTCATTTTAAGTGTACTCTCCTCCATTGTCTGACCTACGTATCTTGATTTTCCTTTCAAAGAGGTTTTCTACCAAGGATTTGAATTCTTTGAACTTTCCAAGTACTTCATCTTTTGACTTCAAGAAATAAACCCAAGTATTACAAGAGTAATCATTAATAAAATATACGTAGTATACATACCAACTTAGAGAAGTTGATGGCATTGGACCGCATACATCTGAGTGGACAAGCTCCAAGATTCCTTATGCTTTACTGTCACTCTTTGGAAACATGTTCTTTATGTTTTTTCCTTGTGCACATCCCTTGCATACACCTTCATGATCAACCTTTAATTCTGGTAAACCTATATCTACCTTGCTTACATATGGTAAGGCTTTGTAGTTGATGTGAGCTAGTCATCTATGCAAAAGTTCACAAGGACTTTTAGTAGAGTAAGTCAAGGCTACATCTGAGGGACCTTTTAACTTGTACAAACCACCTTCTTCTGTTCCAATAACAACTACATATTTTATATTTTTTCCTTTAGACCACATAAGAACTTCACCATCTATGAATGTAACCCTAAATCCTTTCTTATCTAGGGCTGAAATAGAAAGTAAGTTCTTTTCCAAGCCTAGTACATAGAGTACATCCTTCATTCTCATCAGAGTGAATCAAGTTTGTAGGTGGCTTCTCCCATTCCTTTTATAGGGTACTGATAATCATGTCCAAGTGAGTCTTTATGGAGAATTCCTTTTTTGTAGGGCTAGAGAGAGTGTCTTTCTGACCTATCATGTGCTTAGAGGTACCACTATCTATGAGCCAAGTATCCTTTCCAGGTGTCATAGATCCTGAGATGGTGGAAAACAAAACATAATCTTCAATCTCTTATTTAGTTAACTTGGGTGGATCATCATCTTCGGCTGCATGGGCATGATGTATTTTGTTATTTATCCTCTTGTATTCTTCCCTTCTAGCATGACAATTCTTAGCAACGTGTCCCATCTTATCACAATGATAACATTGATAAGAGGAGAAATACTTTCCCTTTCTTTGACCCTTATGATATTTATGGAATCTCTTTGAGAGTGAGATTCTTTATGAAAGTGGGTCTCCTTTTGAGAATGTGACTTTTTATTTCCTCCTTTATCATGAGAAGCTAGGGTTTGATCTTCATCTCTTAATAGGACGGCTTCTCGGTTGGCCACTCTTGCTTCTTATTGAACACATTCTTTCCATAAACTGTCAAATTGGAGTTTCTCTTTTATTGCATAAACAGTTTGCATGAAGGCATCCCAAGGTCTTGTGAGACCATTAAGAGTTGTCATCACGAGTTCATATTCATTTGATTTGTCTCTAATTGCCTCTAACTGTTCCCTGAATTGAGAAACCCTAGAGAAATAGTCTTGAATTGTTTCTCCTTTTTTCATCTTTGTATTCTTGAGTTGGGTTCTCAAGTTCATCTTCTAGTTGATGTTCTTTCCTTCATACATTCTGGTTAGGGAATCAAACATATATTTTGGATTATTCTTAGAAGACACTTGAGGGATCAAGTGGTCTTTAATAGAGTCTACAATTATCCTTTTATCCTTAATCATATCCTTCTTGTACTTCTCTTTGGCTGCATCTTCTTCGGGTTCCAATAAATTTTATTTTATGAATTTTGCAAGGTCATTCTATTCAAGAATGAGTCCAGTTCTATATTTCTAGGCATGGAAATTTTCCATGCCTTCTAACTTGTCAACAAGCTTGGTGATTTCATACATCTTAACCTGGAGCTAAGAAAATGACTAGAAAATGAAAGTGCTAAAAAATTGAAACTGAGCTTACCAGGAGATGTGTTGGGATGAGGTGAGTTTGCTAGAGTAGATTGTTTCAGAAAATTCAAAGTTTTACCCCTTGAAACTTGAACTTCGTAATTCTAGACTTGTACTTCTGGTACTAGTCCTAGTTTCCTAGTTTTTTGGTTTTCTAGTACCATTCAAAACTAGGGTTTGACTTTCCAGAGAATCTGGCCAATGAAAAAGTTCACTCAAGATGCCAAAAGATGCGCTCGGGAAAGGCACACTTCCTAAGATAGTTTTTGGTCAAAAATTCCTCTTCAGTAAAAGCTCTAATTTTCTTGTACGACAATAGTGGCATTTTTAGATACCCAGTGAAAGACATTGTATTCAGTTAATCTCTGATACCATGTTAAGTTTTTATTGTTTTTATTAGGTTATTTCCAAATTACATGAGAATTCAATGAATTTTCAAAACAACAACATTGAGAGGATCACTGAAAGAAACACAATCATAGGGTACACAACATTGTATCCTGGGAAACCCTCATGGGGGAGAAAACCTAGAAAAAACTTCCTCAATAATATATTTCCAATACAATTCCAAGACTAAGACCAAAACGCCAAAGATAAACCAAGACTGAGCATGCGCCTCTATTTTACTTCCTCCTACAGCTGCAACTTCCTTCAAGATATACACACTAGATGAGTGAAAATGAATGTGTTCAAATGAGGCATCATCCTCACATATAAATACAAGTTAAGGAGTGTTGGAGTTACTTCACACACACCTAGGATTTATTTTTCCTAATATTTTTCCTTTTTTATTATTCATAATTAGTCATTATCCAGTCTCCTATATTTTAGGAGAGAATATTCTCTTTCAATTGACACTTCAGTTTGACTAGTTGAGTTGAGTCTAGATGTTGCATTGGTTTTGTCACCATGAAACATTGGGATCATAACCATGCTAATGCACACTTTCCTTGGTTTCATCACCAGACTGGTGCATTACCCTTGATTCCTTGATCTACTCCTCACTACACTCTGTTTCAGTCAGTTAATTGAAGACTGGTTGACTAGTTAACTCAGCGAGGTGGCAGTTCAGTCTTGTAACTTCCTGAGAGACTAGACTAGGTTGTAGTTCACTCCCATAACTTCTAGTGTGTGTCCAGATCACTCTATATCACCACTATGGTGCATTGGTTCTCCTGTAGTGCACATTCATTGATTTATACAAAGTATATCATGTGTAAATTATTCATTATTCATTACGGTTAATGAGAATTCTTCCATTCTTTCTCTCCTTCTTTTTCTTTCTCAATTTGTCTCTGCAAATGTGTGTAGTATTTTCTATACAGATCTATTCTATGCAGGTTCAACACATTTACATAGTATCAGAGCCAATGAACTGCTTAGCAAAATCTACACCAAAATATTTTGTAGGTACAAAAGATTGAAGACAACGAAAAGATGGATTTCCAAAAACAATTCATTATTACACCTTACAACTACTTTGCATGGAAGGAGAAAATAGTCATACATCTCTGAACCAAAGGATTGTACAGGTTAAACTTGAATATAGACACAGAAACAACATCATCCATAGAAAAATCCAAGTACTTAAATTGAATGGATGAAGCATTCGAAACAATTTGTAGTCTTATTTCTCCCCATCTCCTTTTTCACATATCTTCCTGTAAGAATCCCAATGAAGCCTAGAACACCTTGGAAGGGATATTTGGAAAACATGATGAGATGAGGGGACACATGATGGAGGTGGAATTTCTCACATTGGATCCAAAAAGCTTCGACAATATCCAAGATTTCTTTACAAAATTCAAGGATTTACTGTCACAACTCAAAGCTTGCGGGGTTGATAAATCTAAGGAGGAGAAAAAAATGGTTCTCACAATTCTCTCCAAACTTGGTCTTGAATTCTCTGTATTCCTGTCCACATTCCATTCAGTCATATTCGCCTCTGGAGCCACCTGGAAGATGCCTTCTCTTGAAGAATTTATCGAATCCCTGACACAAGAGCAAACCAAGCTCATCAACATGGGAAAACGAAAAGGCCCAAAGGCACATGCACTTACTGTGAAATATGGCAGCCATCAATATCAGAAATCTAAATATAAAGGAAAAAGGAAATCTCATGCAAATTTGAATAAGGAAGGGTACTCAAAACCCTTCACCAATGCCTCCAGATCAAAAGGGGAAAAGGGGAGAAAAGGGGAGAAATGCACATACTGCCACAAAGGATTCCATATAGAATCCGCATGCATACAAAAAAATATATATATAATGACTCAAATACTTCAGCAAAACAACTTTGGAGATCGCATCCCCAAGGGTGCCAAGAAGAAGAAGCTAGAAGATCAGAATCCTAGGAAAGGAAATTCTAGCCATGCCTTGATTTCCATCAACTCCTCTCTCGATGCTTGGATCGTAGATTCGGGAGAATCACATCACATGGATACTTTAAAATAAGTCTATTCTTCATTGTATGCATGCAAAGGTCCTCCTATTATGATGGGGGACAACTCTTCAGTCGAAGTCACCGTCAAAGGAAGGATTGAACACACCAACGAAAGCTTCAAGAATGTGTTGCACGTTCCCAAAATTTTCATCAATCTTGTCTCTATGTATTAGATGATGAATTACAGCACCAGAAAGAAATTCATATTCACACTAAATTCCATGGACGTCTATGACATGCAAAATAACTCCAGGGTTGCTACCGATGAGATAAATTATCGATCTAGATTGTATACATTTTATGAATTTATTGAACCAGATTCTTCTTTACTACTTCCTCATGCTGATGAAATTAGTAGGATATGGAATGAAAGGTTTGGACATTTGAATTTCAGATATATGAAACAACTTAGCAAGAAAATATTGGTTGATGGTCTACGAGACATCCATTTCTCCAAGGGAGTATGTGAGGGATGTATTCTTGGAAAACACCCTCAAGAGAAATTCGACAAAGGAAAGTATCAAAGAGCTTATGAACCTTTAGATATGATCCATAGTGACCTTATGGGTCCTTTTCACATCCATCTATCAAAAAAGCGAGGTTTGTTCTCAATTTTTTTTATGATTTCTCACATTTTACATGGATTTACTTTCTTGCGCAAAAATCTGAGGTCTTTCAACACCTCAAATATTTCAAAGCCCTAGTTGAGACACAATCCGGAAAGAAGATCAAATTCCTCTGAACTAATAATGAGGGAGAGTATGTCAATCATGAGATCCATAATATTTTCCATGAGGAAGGGGTTCAGCTGCAACACACATTTCCCTATACTCCATAGAAAAACGGAGTTGCTGAGCAGAAAAACAGATCTCTCAAGGAGATGGCATCTTGCATGTTGCATGCAAAGTCACTACCACATATACTATGGGCCAAAGCACTTAATTTTGAAACATACATCCAAAACTTATCTCCCCATAGATCTGTCAAGGATAAGACCCCTTACGAGGCTTGGAGCGGACTCAAATCGGTAGTGACCCACTTTCGCATTTTCGGTTCACATGCATGGGCCCAGATTCCCTCTGAAAAGAGGAAGGCACTTGATCCACAAATCACTGAGTTTATTTTTGTTGGATACCCCAACGATGTGAAGGAATATAGGATTATTGATCTTTCCTTAGACTGTCTTATCATTGAGCGTAGTTTCCAATTTGAGGAAAGTGTCTCACATGCACCTCAACAGTCGCATGAAGACACCTTCATTCTTGCACCTGTCCAAGATGATGAGCATGTACATGTCGACTCATATTCAAATGAGAGTTATGATTCAAAGGACTCAGATGATTCAGATACAGAGTTAGTACATCTAGATGCAGATTCAGAGAATCCATATGCAGTTACAGAGCCAGAGAAAAGGCCCAAGTGGGTACAGACTACTCTTCAAGATGCACGGGATCTTGTTGGTGATCCAGCCGATACTAGGAGGAATCGATCTGATTTCGAGGAGCCTCATGTTTCACTCATTTCCACTGAACCATTTCCCTCCATGCATCTTTTATTGGTTCAGTCTTCAGATCCACAGTCTTATGGTGAGGCTTCTAGAAATACCTTTTGGGAATCCGCCATGTAGGAGGAGCACAACTCCTTCCTCGAGAACAAGACTTAGGATCTAGTTCCCCTTACTTCTGGGAGAAAACTTGTTAGATACATATGGGTATATAGGACCAAGAGCGCAACGGATTGATAGATTAGCAAATACAAAGCCAATCTTGTTTCCAAAGGCTTTCAGTAGGTGCATGGTATTGACTATGATGAGACTTTCACTCCAGTAGCGAATATGGATTCCATACAATTGGAACTTGACATTGCGACAACCAAGGGATGGGAATTCCATCAGATGGACGTGAATAATGCATTTCTTCATGGTGATATCTCTGAGGAGATCTATATGGAGCATCCCTAGGGATTTATGTAGAACTCATCTTTGGTCTATTTACTAAAGAAGTCCCTTTATGTCCTTAAGTAGGCTCTGAGTGCATGGTATGCCAAGATGGAATCCTACCTGTTGTCAGATAAATTTGTACATTGTAAATCAGACCCGAATTTCTACATGCTCAAGTTGACTGATTCACTTCTACTCTTAGTTTTGTATGTTGATGATTTTTTGATCACCGATTGCTCGAATTCAATGATTGTTGTAGTCAAGAGGATTCTACATGATAGGTTTTTGATGATGGGCATGAGTCTGCTACACTTCTTCCTTGGAATTGAGATCAGTCAGGATGCATCAGGCATCAAACTGTCTAAGGCCAAGTATGCACAAGATCTCCTTGAGATATTTCAGATGACAGACTATAATTCTGCTCCGACTCCTTTCCTATTAGGATTCAAACTTGAGGATGGCGGGGAGACTCCATTGGTTGAAAACACACTATACACACATCTAGCAGGGAGCTTGTTGTATCTCACACACTCTAGACCAAATATCTCCTATGCAGTTGGCGTAGTTCCCAGGTTCATGCAAGAGTTTCATGAGCTACATTGGAAGGCTACAAAGCGTATACTTTGATATGTACAAGGCACAATCACCTTTGGGATTCATTATGCAGCATAATCTACATTAGATCTCATCGGGTTTATTGATTTTGACTAGGCTAGTGATAGCACTGATCGCAAGTCCACATCTGGTTACTCACTCAGTATTGGTTTCGGTCCTATCTGTTGGTCAAGAAAGAAGCAAGCTTCCATTTCTCTATACTCAGTCGAGGCAGAGTACAGAGGGGTAGTCAACATAACCATTCAGGCTATGTGGCTATAGCATTTTCTCATTGAGTTGGGAATTCAGTTTCATTGACCGATTTTCATCTGGTGTGACAACTAGAGCACTCTGAAGTTATACAGAGATCCAGTTTAGAGGCAGTGAATGAATCACATCGAGATCCACATGCACTACATATGGGACTTAGTACACAAGGGGATCATTGACCTACAATTATGTCCTTCAACAGAATAGACATCATACATATTCACCAAGACCTTCACTGAGTAGAAATTCCATTCTCTGTGAAGTCGTCTTGGAGTGAAGGACACAGTTTCCTAGCAACTATAGTTCTTTTTTGTGCATACATTGTACCTTGAGGGGGGGGGAGTTTCCTATGAGTTTTTCCCTCTTTCCTCACTTTCTTTTCAATGTATATTTTATATTTGGGTACCTAACATGGCCTCGTTTCCGTGACCCATTCTTTATTTTCACCATAGTGATGTTCATGGGGGTGTTGGAGTTAACTTCACACACACCTAATATTTTTTTTTCCTAAGGTTTTTCCTTGTTTATTAGTCATAATTATTCATTATCAAATCTCCTATATTTTAGGGGAGAATATTCTCTTTCAGTTGACACTTCAGTTTGACTAGTTGAGTTGAGTCTAGATGTTGTATTGGTTTTGTCACCATGCAACATTGGGATCATCACCATGTTAATGCGCACTTTCCTTGGTTTCATCACCAAACTAGCGCATTACCCTTTATTCCTTGATATACTCCTCACTACACTCTTTTTCGTCCAGTTAACTGAAGACTGGTTGACTAGTTAACTCAAGTAGGTGGTAGTTCACTCTCGTAACTGCCTGATAGACTAGACTAGGTGGAATTTCACTCCCGTAACTATTGGTGTGTGTCTAGATCACTATATATCACCACTATGGCACATTGGTTCTCCTCCAGTGTGAATTCATTGATTTATCATTACGGTTAATGAGAATTCTTCCATTCTGTCTCGCCTTCTTCTTCTTCCTCAATTTCTCTCTACAAATGTGTGTAGTATTTTCTAGCTAGATCTATTATGTGTAGGTTCAACACATTTACAAGGAGGTGCTAGGGTTATGTCTCTTCACTTAGTGGTGCCGACTTCTCCTATAAGTGGTTAAAACCACTTTATAATTACTAGGGTCTGACTTTATAAATACCTCTATACAAATACAGTTTGACCAATCCCAAAAAGGGGATTTGATCTTATACAAGACCCAACTTGATCAATCCAAAAAAGGGGATTTGATCTATTAAATAATAACTCAAATATAATTAGAATATTCTTAGAAGTTACAATATTTCAACATAGTCCAACATGTTTAGAGCCTCGAGTGACTTTTTTCAATGTTTAAATTAGTGATAGGAAGCCTCTCACTATCCATGTTAATTAGAGTGTTCTTGTACATTAAGTACCATATCATAGGCTTACTCTCAATGGGAGGAATCCCAACTTCTAAAAGGAGGATAAGATAAGGGGTATTGCACTTAATTTTAAGGTTTCTTATTATAAATTGCTTCTATGTTTTCTTGATTTTCCTCCAAGTTTACCTAGAAATACTACAACCCCAAACCTCACAACAATAAAAAATCGCTAAGGTAACATAGGTGTTTAAGAGGAATTGTTTTTTCCCAGAACCAAGATTCCACAACTTTACAAGTGTTCTTAAGATCAAAGTAAGATTTTGAACCCCCATTAATTCCTTTTTCAACACTATTGTTCCAATTTAACTTATGATGAAAATCAATTATGAGATAATTATAAGTTGAACTTCTTCCTATATGCTATTATCATAAAAAAAATTAGCGTATGTGATTTGTTTTGATTTAATGATCATGAACTTTATTTTATCTATATTTATAGACATCCCATATTTAGCGTAGAAATATTTCATAGTTTTAAGGTTCTCATTAAGGTTGGAGGGGCACCTTTCTAAAATGAAAATATCATTTACATATAGGAGGAGGATGACTAATCACACCAACAATGTTCTAGCATAACCTTCTTCCTCCTAGAAATCCTCTAACTTATCAATATATATACCAAAAATAGTAGTCAAGAGAGGACAACTTTTCTTAACCCCTATATTACAATTTATTTCCTCTAACTAGCCCTCATTATTTCTAAACTTGGAAATGATAATCTCATAAATCCTTATCACCATATCCCTCAACCCAAAAGGAACGCCAATATCTTATATACTCTTCTAGAGTTTATTTCTAGGAGTTGTGCCAAAACATTTTCTGAAGTCATCAAAATAGCAAAGGAAATTAACCTTGTTGTTCTACCAATATTCAATTATAATACTTACTTTAACTTGAAAAATTAATATCTATATAAAAATAAGGTTGTGTTCAAATTGGTTAGATGGACATTACATAGAGATAAGAAACAAGGCTACAACCAAAAGTTCAAAATATCAAAATTCTAAAAAATATTGTTCAAAATTTGGCCTAACCTTCCTATCCTGAACCTATTTCCATACGCTTGACATGTGTATTACTAGATGTACTAACTTAACAAAAAAATAACCATAAAAAACATGCCAAAAATTAAAAATTACATAAAATCCTACCCTTTAGGGGTTTCATTCTAGAGACCAACCCAAGTGTTCACCATCAACTCAGTGGGATCCATGTCTATCTTGACTACAATTGTTTTGTTGGTTGCTCCTGAATATGAATTCTAGACTAGCAAGATGGGATACTACACCACTATTTTCCTCATTCATCTTATATGGGACAAGGTGAAATGAACCTATAGAAAGATAAAGAATGTGGGAAAAGGATTGTGTAGATTTCTGAGAAAGATGGAAGAACCCTTCCATTTTGGAAAACATTGAACACAATGTGCCCAATTTGAGATCCAAGCTCTCAATTTTCTTCTTGTGACTAACCATGAATATAGTAAAATGCTTATCCTTTTGTTTGATTCAAACCATTTAAGAATTTATTTCTATGGATTATATGTCCCTTATTTGAGCTTCCACTGTAGTTAAGTACTCTCATTCCTCTTGCCACCTTGACCATTTATTTATTGAGTTTGTTAATTCAATATATGCCTTATAATATAATGCACATAGATTTATATCCTCTTTTAAGCTCTGTTAACTCACACCATGCATAATGTTCCAATTGACATTAGATATCCAACCATTCTTATTTCTCCACTAGACTGAGTATATTTCTCCCTAAGTACCTCTTTACATAACCCACATCTCCCAGTAGAAAAACTAGGGCTATCTTGAATTGTGAGACCTAACACTAGATCTACAACCACCACAAATGTCCCAGGTACCTAGGATAGCACTGATATCTCTACAAGTTCCTTGCTGCATAAATCAACTAACTCTATATATTATTAGACAACACATCCCCAAAATCACCAAATAATAAGCCAAAACTAGAGGGGACTAATATCCCTAACACTGGAGAAACCACTAGAACCTTAGCCTCTAGAGAGGGGAAATAGTACGACACACATACTCCCATCTAATTTCCAAAGGAATAAACGATCTCATCACAACATACTTTGAATGTAAGATAACTATGGCTCGCAAAGGATTTAACTCCAACTCTATCCTCACATGCATGAACCACCACTTGTTATACTTAGACACCTCCATTAATAATTAAAATATTAATCTAAATATCATGGAAGGGGGAGAAGAACCATACCCCCTTGGGTTTATAATATAATTTCCTTCCCTAAGTACCACTCCTTATTAGATTTGGCATTACCTACAAATTTATTCCCATGAAGTACCTAGAAAAATTCTATTGCTTCAAAGTATTTAGCTAGGACTTGCACTCTACTAATTAACCTTGCAATTGTTCTTCTTATGGAGATGAATGAAAGTGCAAATGTTGAATAGCAATGGAGGAGTCTCCTAGTACTATGACCTGTTTTTCTCCTCTAGATTTGAGTAGAGCTAGCCCTTGGAATCTCACAAACACATCTACCTCATTGTTGGTATCTATCCCTTAGTGCCCAAGCAAAGGTAAATTATAGTTTTCCCGCGGGATCTAGGATGAACCCCCTTGCACATGCCACCCCTAATCTTTGACTATAATCCTAAGAGTAATTACATGGTTTAAAGTTGAATGATTTTTGGGAAACTAGACTTCCCCTTAGATCTTTGATCATGAATTTTGAGCCATGAGCCAATATTCTTCTCTAATATTAATCCATACAACTCGACCAAAAGAGGGATTATCATAATAGTCCCATCATTTGAAGGATTGCTTTTATTATCTCTTTTAAAAATAGGAACAATAAGGTTTTCCATCCAAATCTTAGTAAATTCTTCCTTGACCGCTAAGTTAAAAAGGTTGTGAATGTGATGAATATGAATGGATCCCCTGATATTTACAATTTCATCTTTCTAACCTTCAATTTCTTTAGCTTTCCCTTTTTCTCATCTTGGTAACCTTCAATGTCTTTAGTTTTTCCTTTTGCAAGGAATAATTCCAATCTCAATGTCTTGTATAGTGAAGATGTTATCCATCATAAGAAGGGTTTCACTATAAGCTAAAACATTTGGAAACTAATAAATATTAGTAAGGTATTAGTTCCATTCACCCATAGGAATCATACGATTATGTTTACCCTTTTGAGTTAAGATGTTTCTACAAAACTTCTATGGTTGAAATTTTGAACATGTTGTAACTTATTCTTTGTGTTTCACTAGGTCTTCTTGAGTAACCTCTTTGTGTATGACTCTCAAAGTTGTTATTGTTCATGTTGTTAGCTCTACAATTCACAACTTTATGTCTGAAATTATTACATGCATAACATAAACCAAAAAATATAGTTTGATACCTGGGAGTTGAAGATATTTTGAAAGAAGGTCCTCTTATCAATCCTTCTTCTTCTTTAGGCTTGTCTATCTGTTGTTGATTTTGAAATCTGAATCTTCTAAGTGGAGGAGTGTCCTTGTAATCTTCCTTGTACATCTTCCTATCCCCTTTGATTGTTTCTGCATAGCTTTTTGGATTTGTTTCTTACTCTATTTTTTTGGAGCTTGATCTCTTTTCTGTTTGATTGTATCCAAGTCCAGACTTGTCAAGATGAGATTTTTGACTCTTGATAATGTTATCCAGAACTTTTGAGCTATTCTGCATATTTTTCTTTTGAATATCCTTTATAAGTGTGACAATCTTTGCTTCCAAGTTTCCAGTGATCTTGTCTTTTTCTTCTAGTTGTTCTTTGAGTGCTTCTTCAATTCTTTTACCTTCTTCTATTTGAACCTTCAATTTTGTGATCATTTGTTCTAGTTCTCGAGTGTCATTTTTCTTGTCTAGTTCTGCTTGTAGTTTCTTGTTTTCTTCTTTTCTCTTATGATAACTTATATGGCACACATTAATTCTTCTCAATAGTCAACTTCTGCCTCTTCAATTTCATCTTTGACTTCTTCATATCCTTCTTCGGATTCTTCGGAGTCTTCTTTGTTAGAATATTTTACTTCCATGAATAGAACTCTTCCTGTCTCACTGTCACTGATTTCATCTTCATCTAATGATGAGATGTCTTCTTTGATGCATAAGATTTTCTTGAAATCTTTCTTTGTAGTTCTTTTGCCTTATATGTGTGTTTGCCTTTTGAGTAACCTTCATCATTTCTCTTTTTCTTATGAGGACATTTGTTATCAAAATGACCAATACCATCACAATTAAAACAAACTAAAGAAAGCTTACCTCTATACCTACCATCGATTCCCTTGTTAAGTCTTTTGATGAAGTTGGCCACTTCTTCATCATCTTCCAAGACGTCGTTGCTGCTACTATATTCTTCTTGTTCCTTTTTCTTTTTCTTTGATCTTTTAGATGCTTTGAAGGCTGCTTCTTTTACATCTAGATTTTCTTGTTCGTGTTCTCATTTCATATGTTGTGAAGATTCAATGCAGTTCATCCATGCTTATTGAGTTTAGATCTGATCTTTCTTCTAGAGTTGATATCTTAGGGTTGAATCTTATAGGAAGAGATCTTAGTACCTTTTGAACAATTATAGATTCTTCGATTTCTTCTCCCAATCCTATGATTGCATTCACTATTTCGTCAACTCGTAAGAAGCAGGTTGCAATATTCTCATCTTTCTTTATTTTTAGTTGTTCGAACCGAACTCTATAAGTTTGAAGTTTTGTTTCTTTGACTTTTGTATCTCCTTCATAAATATTTCGAAGCTTGTCCCAAATCTTATTGGTGGATTTACAATGTGTAACTTTGGTGAATATTGTTTCACTAAGACCATTCAAAATTGCATTTGTAGCTTTGGAATTATTCTGACCAAGTTTCATTGCTTTGTCATTTGTTGGTGGAACTACTGGTAGTGTGTATCCATCTACAATTGAATGCCAAATTTCAAACCCCCGTGCTTGTATATGTGTCTTCATCCTTATACTCCAAAAAGCATAATTTTTTCCATCAAAGTGTGGTATTACATTTTTATATGAGTTGGTCCTCTCCATCATCTACCTTTCAATGGTTAAACCAATTTCTGAAGGAACCTACTCTGATACCAATTGTTGGATTACTGAGAGGGGGGGTGAATCAGTAATGGCGTAATTATAATCCTTTTTCTCCAAATAATCCAAGTGTTATATCAATGTAGAATTATTATCCAATAATGAGCAATAAGAAATGAAAAATCACATGCATACACAGTACACCAGTGTTTTACGTGGAAACCCAAATCGGGAGAAAACCACGTAATTCTTTATCTTATATGTCTTGAATAATTACATTCAATGGAAGCACCAACTTTCTTTGTTTTCCAGCTGCAACTGGAATGAGGCTCCAATCCCCTAGTTTTTCAAGATACAACCTGAGGGAAGCTCCAACTCCCCAATTCTCTAGCTACAACTAGAAGGAGGCTACAACCGCCTATGTTCAATGGCTACAACCGGAAGGTGGCTACAACCACCTGTCCTTGCCCCGTCCAGTCGCCCTGAAGTAGAAGTAGAATGATGGAACCACTGTCACACTACAACTGTGAGATATATCGTTGTAAACCTGTACCAAACAACTTGTACCAATAACCTGAACCATGCATCAACCTGCACCTCAACCTATAATCAACCTTAGAAAGCATCATCAAAAGAATTTATCCTTCTTTGAATTCTAGCCTTCTTTTCTTCACTTTCCTTAGAAATTCGGCTTAGATATCCTTTGGTTACCTCAGACACCTATAGGTATTCCATATTCTCAAGTGTGTCTTAAATGAGAGATCCTTGCCTCTTATTTATACTCTCCAAGTAGCTTCCTTAAAAACATCTTCTAGGTCACTTTGTCCACTTTCCTTATTTTAGGGTTAACCCACTTCTAATTTCTCCATTAAATTTATTATTGAATTAATATATTTTGTATTCACTTTAAATTATAGTACACTCATCACTTCACTTTATTATTTACCTTTTAAAATCTCTTAAACCACTTTGACTACTTTGACCTTTTGGGGCTTCTAGATGACATATGAGGGTCCTCCAACTTCGTAAGGCCATAAATCTCAAACCATGAGGAGTTATGTGACGTTCCACATACCACCAGAAATTGAATGACATGTAATAGCCATATAGAATATTATTACTTGAAAATATATCAAAAATCATACTATTATCCATCAAACAAACTTGGGTCCATTACCCAAACCTGGGTTCTCCAACTTCTCATGGACATAACTCTCTAACCGTGAAGAGTTATGTGACGTTCCACATACCACAGGAAATGGAATGACAAGCACTATCCATCTAGGATAGTTTCACTAAAAAATTCACTGGCATTCATCTCATTATTCCACAAATAAGCATGGGTTCTCTAACCATACTTCTAGGATAACTCAATCTGCAAAGTGTCTTCCCATGAGGGCTTTCACCATAAGGGGACCACTTTGGAGTTCATCCATTTCTACTTATTATCAACCATGAAAAGACAATAACGAGTCATCTTTACATCAAACAATATTGGTTCCATTACCCAACCTTTGTGCTACGGGGATTTCTTCAAGGGTTTACATCAATGACAACCAACCTTAATCAACAGAGATTACCTAGAAAAATTTATCATTGTCTTCGTGGATGATATTCTTATCTACTCCAAGACAGTGGAGGATTATGTGCAACATTCACAAATGGTGCTACAGGTGTTAAGAGAGAACCAATTTTATGTCAAGTTAAGCAAGTGAACTTTCTATCAAAGGAAAATCCATTATTTGGGCCACATCATCTCAAAGGACGTAATAATGGTGGACCCTGAGAGGATTGAGGAAATCAAAGGGTGGCCTAGAAAAAAGAGTGTTTTAGAAGTGATATCCTTTATGGGTCTAGCTGGATATTATACGAGATTCATTTAAGGTTTTTCCAAGGTCGCACATCCAATCACTTCATTGCAAAATAAGGGAACAAATTTTTAATGGAATTCCAAGTGCGAGGAGAGTTTCCAATACTTGAAGGAATTATTGACCAGTGAACCTATTTTAAAGGGTGCATATCCAGATGAGGATTGTTTTGTGTGCATATATGCATGCAAGGAAGCGATTGGTGGATTCCTTACAAAAAATGGGTATGTCATATGTTATGAGTAAAGGAATCTTAAATAGCATGAGATAAATTATGCTACCCATGGCTTAGATTTGGTAAGCATAGTTCATGCCTTAAAAATGTTGAGGCATTATCTCATGTGCAAAAAATTTGAACTGAGGACATATCATAGTGGTCTAAAATACGTTTTTGAGAAACCAACACTAAATGTCAGATAAAATAGATGGCTATAATTTCTTAGTGAATATGACTTTGAAATTAAGCACACCAATGGAAAAGAGAATAAAGTGGTTGATGCACTTAGCAGGAGGGTGCATGAAATGCATGCTACAACCACTATCATGCATTGTTCATATTTAAAAAGTAGAATATTGGAAGCTATAGAATCATATAATCATTATGAACAAGTTATAGAAGGCTTACAATGGGGATATATACTTCTGAAGTTTAAGGACTACAAGATGGAACAACATGAAATTATCTTGTTTAGGGACAACGTTTATGTTCTTAACACTTAGGAATTGAGAAATATAGTGTTGAAAGAGATTTTACTGCCTTTGAACTCCCCCCTTTGAGGAATTTTCCTACACAAACACTAGTTGAGTTAGTATGGGCGGTTTTTCTTGATCTTTTTGTAACTTTGGGGGGCTTTCTTGAATTTTCTGCAATTTTAGATGTAACAAATCTACCTTTGCTATCTCTATGTTTATGCATAAAAAATAATATCTAAATACTAACTCACACAAAATTCAATTACTAAAGGTAAGAGGACAACATGACTTTGGAGCAACCCCACTAAAGTGGATGTGTGGGCTCTTCCCTCACATCTTATCGTCTTCTCCCCTCCCTCAAGTTTACCTTAAAACCACTCCAAAACCATAAAACAAATCTAATGCAAAACAATACCTATTACCATTTACAACTCCCCGGAAATGGTGCCAAAATGTTGGTGCAATTATATGTTCAATAAATTGCAATCATTTAATATGTCAATCCGGTTTTGTAATCAATAGAGTTGTTGTATTGTATTACCGATAACATATAATTGACTATGTTTGTTGAGTATAGTCTATGTAAAAAACTACTTCTGAAACTAAACATTTTGTTTGACACCTTTCAACTAACACTCCACACATACAATTCAAAATTCAGAAAGAAAAATTGATCAACAAATGTATAATTCAGAATTCTTTCTCAGTGGATGGATCTTCTCATTACTGGCTCATGAAATATGGATATGGGATATGATTCTATCTCCTAGAACAACCACACAAACAATCATGAACATTCTGGAAACTTAATTGAGCTTAAAAGAACTACCAGGCAGGGTAAAAACACTCAATTATAAGTGCATGTATGGTGAGAGATGGAGGTCTTAATTGTACATGTGTATGCAAAGAGTAACCTAATCAATTCTGGGAAAGAAAGTTTAGTATGGTAGGATGCTCCATTATAGGTTCATGTACAGTGAAATATGGAGATCTAACCTGTTCTTAGATATGCATACTGAAAACAACACTATAGAATTTGTCTAGACAAAACGTTAAAGCACTTAAAGTGAATGACTGTCCTCTCATACTCACACAAAGATGTGAAATCGTTACTCAAAGATCTCATATGCACAACTCTCTCTTATTCAAAATTACCATACATCCAAAGGACCTTCTGCCAAATGCATCACTGAAACATATCAAAGAAGGAATTAAATGTTGTAATCAAAATATGAAAGTACTTTGTTCACACATGCACACACAAAAAAAATTGGAATCATATTCACAATTAATTACAAGGAGACTTACATTAGTTGGGTCGGTGAGCCCTTTCCGTACCAACAAGGTATCTCTTAAGAGAACTTACATTAGGGAAGGTGTAAACACAAACATATAATCTATAAACAGAAATTATATCATTACTTCATAAAAATGGAGGTACAATCCACAGTCGTTCCAGAACCAAAATTATAGCATAAATGTGCTTTAATTTATTTCTCTATATCCTATCATCTACAAGGATCCCTCTTTTAAAGAGAAGCATCCTTTATAATCAAATTCTAAAGATAAGATCAAATATTTGTATAGTTATTACAATTGGATGATACATCGATTCTTAAGGAAACGATTTCATCCTCATGACACGAAGTGCATGCGTGATGAAATGTATCATGACCCCCAATGAACAGAGAATGTTTGAACCAACAAAATGACTTGAAATCATCGAGAATGATCTCGTTACAACAACCAAGCTTGGGAATTCGGAACAGGTATCGTACGCAAACAACTGCATAACTTGGTACCGAACGAGCGTAACAATCGGTATCAGATGCACACAACTACATAAATTGGTACCGGACGAACCTAACAATAATTACCGGATGCACACAGGCATACAAGTTTGTACCAAATGAGCGTAAAAAATAGCATCGGATGCACATAGGCATACAATTCGGTATCGGATGAGCATAACAAATGGGTATCAGATGATCTCAGCAACGGGTACCGGATGACCTCAGTAACAAGTATCGAATGACCTTAACAACGAGTACCGGACGATCTTAGCAACAATAAATGTTAGCATGAATTATTATTGAACCATCCAAAGTAATTAGAAAGTTATTTCAACATCAAATATTGAGTCCTAATTATTAACAAATCACCATAAATTATGATTAAACACCAGTTACCTCATGGGTATGCAATAATTGCTTAAAGGGCATGTCTGATGAGGAAAATTTTGACTTTTGGCCAGGGTTTTGGTAGATACCATGGTGGACCTATCTAGTAAAAGGGACCTATGTTTGATTTTGCATCGTCAGATGATTCTTGAAGTTGAATGACATTCCCTATGCAGGAATCTATCCCTGTACAGTATTCCAAGGACCTTGGTTGGGGATGCCCCCAGTCGACCCTCCCGGCATAGGTAGTGAACCTTGCACAGGGTTCCATAGAATGTGGGAGGGTTTTCCCCTGATCGACATCCCTTGTGAAGGAAACGAGCCTTGCCAAGGATTTCCAAGACCTTGTGAGGAGTAAACTCTTGTCATTTCTCCCTGTGAAGGAATGAAGCCTTGTGTAGGGTTTTGTTGACCAAAAACATGGTTTCCCCCAGTCGAGAAAGCAAACGTAGAGAAAGAATTATTTCCAAACGCTCTGAAAAAAAAAAAAGGCATGGATCCCACTGGATTCATGTAGGATTGAGGTCCAAGACTCCCTCCACTAAACAAACTTGAGTTGGTATTAGGATCGATCAGCTATTGGAAAGTGCCTCCAAGCAAAGGGGATAGAGGATAGATGTGACCCCCACCATAAGGGATAGCATTGAATGGGGAAATGGTTCCCACAATAGGTCCTTGCAAGGGAGAATTAGAGATTCTTGCCCCTAGACCAATGGTATGTAGAGTAGAGTATGTTAGAATAGAACTGGAATCAAAACCTAGCATCTCGTATGAAAAGGGAGCATCATATGTGTTTTGAATGGAGGGAACAGTGGTCAAATTATTTGAAGGGATTGTGCCATTGCTCAAAGTAGTGGGAATCTAGAAATTCGTAATCCTGACAGGCAGAGAAGGGGGAGGATGTACAACACCCCCTCTTGCGGCAAACAAGATGGGAGTATGAGGACTCCCTAACGAAGTAGCACTAGTTGCTTCCATCGTCGCTCGTTGAACGAACTATCATTTAGGTGAATTCACCTCGGGAGGGACTATATGAATTATAAGGGCATTGATAAGTCAATGATCGAAGTATTTGTTGGCCTCAAAACTTCGGTCTCGAGGTCATAAACATTGGATTCCTCCAGTGCAAGAAAGTCTTCTCTCCGAGCTAGCTCGGGTATAGTTTCCTATGGTTTGGTAGCTTTGAATGAGCCTTCTTGATCTAGCTTGAGCTTCAACGGTGGCGGAAGTGGCTCCAAAGTAACCAGTGATAGGCCCTGGAGCCTAAGCGAACGACGATGTTATTGATCCTCCACCTTGTGAAATGATCAAACGACACTGTAAGGTTTAGCTAGCGTGAAACACATAACACACACTAAAAACGTTCCTAACGGAAAATCAAGAAAACAACTGACTAGTAGGAAGAACAATTAAGCCAATCGACACTAAAGAAACTTACCAATGCAAGTGTAACTCGAACACGGAAACACCCTCCAGGTATACTCTGCAAAGTGTGATCCGACGTCTTCCCTAGGTACCGAGGTATACCCCTGCAGTCACCCATGTAAGTCCCTAAAAATAGGCAACTAGGTTTCCAGCTCACAGTCAGTCACCAGGCAAGTACAGTGGACAGTCAAGTTGATCGTAATGAGAAGGATAACAAATTTCAAAGCCTTTCAAGGGTACCGAAGGAAAATGGTCTGGAAGATAACTAAAGATATCAAATGGATTCAAGGTCTACGAGGCTCTGTATTCAAATGAGATTGGTGTAATTCCCAAAAACGACCCTCAATATATAATCCCCACTATGCTTGGTCAACTTTGGAGGGGTTATCTCCTCTACCTTTCCTTACATGACCTCATGTTTAGCCTCTATGTTAGAGGGGGGTCTCGGCTGACTCTTACGACACTGGTCTCTCATACTCCCTAGACTCCTATGTTTGTGTAGATGGCCTTGAAGAGTTTCCTCTCCACACCTAATTCAAGGCCCTAGAGCCTAGACTAGTTGGTGAACCCTACAAACAAAAAGTCTAAATGATTTTAAATGTTAAGCATTGATTTTTATTGGCTTGACTTATTCAAAAGGGTATGGACATGCAACTTATGATGTTTGGAAGAGATAAAAGAGAAGAAAGACTTTAGAGCATTTATGAAAAAGAAAACTAGACACTTCAAATTGAAAGAAATGACTTGTTAATCTTTGTAAATGCAAACTTCTCCAAATAGTATTTCAAGATCCTATAATGCAAAAGTTTCCTATAATGATCTTTTTCGTTTTAGGATGAAAACTACTAAACTTTCAAGGAAAAAGAAAGAAAGGAACTTTGAAAAAGAACTCTTTTCTTTTGCAAAAATACAGCCTATGCTACAATTACCAAACTAAATGCATAACTGAATGCAATATTTTTTTTATTTTTCGAAATGATTAAACAAGAAAAACAGAAGTAAAAGATATTTTTGTTTTTCAAAGCATAAACGGGATAAAGAGAAAATAAAACCCAAGACTGATACAAACCCTAAACCATTGCCTGAACGCAAGGACTCCCAAGAATCCAAAGGAGGATCTAACGCTTGTAGATCAAATCTAAACCTCTAAAGAAAACAAAAGAAGATGAAGAAACAAATTAAAAATGAACCTTTGACCTGACCAAAGACCACTAACAAAGACTCTGAAAAGTTCCTAAAGGCCTGAGAAGCACAAAGATTCTTTTCAGGAAAGAAAAATAATTTTCTTCTTTTTTAAAAACCTTCCAAAATATAGAGACGTAGGTTGTTCTCAAGCAGCCTATGTATGTACGCAAGCTATATACTGTGAATATTGCATATGTATGTGGGCTAAATAGAGAACAAGGTGTGTACACCTCTAAAAATTTTCAAAAAGAAAAAGGGCTTGGAAAATTGATTGGGCAGGAAAGACTGGTAGGCACCTGGAAGGTGACCAGAGACCCTTAACTGACTCAGTAAACTTGAAAAACTCAAAAAGAAATTGAAAAAAATGAATTCAAACCAAAACCTCCCACTCAGACCCTAGAGAGACTCCCCAGTGGAGTCGCCAATTATGTTATGAGGAAAATCCCTCTATACTAGGTCTAGGTACAAGCACAGTGCTAACTTCCCTTAAAAGATTGTTCTACCCTTAAGCTACCGCAAAACTATGTAAACAAAATGACAAGAGAGGGGAAGGAAGGTCAATGGGTGCACATTTAGTCCTTACGTTCGATGAAGACCTCCTTCACCTTCACAGCTTCCTAGATTGTGAGTCTCCTCCCAAAGCTAACCTACAAAATCTTAGGAAGACAATGCTACAACACATACAATCTCTACTTATCACTTTCAATGTTTATATACAGACATAAATGCATTAATCAATAAAAGCATAAAGACATAATGTTTTGGGACAAGAATGAACTCTTTTATTAAACTTCAAGACAAAAATGATTACAACCTTTGTTGGAAATCGCTCCATGAACCAGGTCTGGGATCCTCTATTGTGGCTCCAAGTGCATCAATCCCACGCTTTCTTCTCACAACCAACTTATCACTTGGGAAATGGGAAAGGGTTGTATTAGGAGAAAGGGATGGAGGGGTATGTTGAGGCCAAATCTCATAATAGGATGCAAAACATGGGCTAAGAAGGGGAAGGGATTTTGGCAAAGTTTTCTTATTCTCTTGCTTCTCTTTCAAATGAGACCCCAAGACCTCTTTTTATATGAGAAAAATATGGTTATTTGGTTTTGGGATGGGCTACAAGGGGTAAAATGGTTGGGAAACCCTAGATAGACCATAAACTCTGTTGAATTTCTTGCAATTTTATATTTTTTGCAATTTTTGGAGTTAAACGTGGGCTAACTAGTATGCATATTGTGTAAGTGCGTGGGATAACTAGTATGCAACATGCATGTGTACGCGGTCTATCAGTTTAGCAGGGCACATACATGTTCCAAAATATGGTTATTTAAAAAGGAGCCTCAACAATAATTTTGGCAAATTATGTAAGTGGAAAGGCCAATGTCTTGTATGCATAGGTAGGGCATTTTTTGACTATAACACTTAGGAAGCAATGGTCTCCATTGCGTTGAGTTCTCCCATCATATGATGAAATTTATGTTGAATTTGGCCCTAGGTGAGAAACTTTCCTTGGTGAAGGAGTTTCCCTACTTTGAGAACATGATAAAGCTAAATCTTTTGTTGGTGAGTGCCATTGACCTGTGTGCCCATGATATGATTAGTGGATGCATGTTCCATGCAATCAAGGTTGAGCTCTGTCAGTGTCAACTATTCTTCTATCTTTGAGGTGTCCAATAATGGTGGAAAGTATGGCCAAAGGAGGTCCACATTAAACATTGGGTGCAAGACAAGGAAGTGGGGAATGTTGAGCTCAAAATCATTGTCACCCACAATGTTGGTGATGGTGTAAGGTCCATAGTGGAGTGGATGAAGCTTCTGATGTGGTCTTGTAAGGTGTTATTTCTGCAAGTGCAACCAAACTTTATCTCCCGCCTAAAAATTGTGTGGCACCCAGTGTTGATCATGGTGTTTCTTGTAATTAGCATTGGACTTCTGCAAAATATCTTGAACTTGTTGGCAGATGTGTTGGATTCGTTGAATGGAGCGGGTGGTTTTTCATCTTCAGTTTAAGCATGGGACAATTCTTCCTATGTGGACGCAAGGAGTAGTGAAACATCCATGGGACACAATGGTTGAAATCCAAACCCACCTGAAAGGGGTTGTGGTCAGTTGAGCTATGTATGGCTCTATTGTAACTGTGTTGAACATAGGGAAGACTCTCATCCCATGTGCACGAATGCTTGGAATTGTACATGCACAAGATATGCACTATCATCTTATTGACGACCTTGGTTTGACCATCCATTTAGGGGTGGAAGGCAATGGATTTGGTGAGCTTGGTGTCCAGCAGTGCCAAAGCTCGACTGTTGTGGGGTATTCTACCCTACAGACTAATAAGCTAGGGCTCTAAACTTATACGCAAATCATGACCCTTAAGATTTAACTTTTAACCTTCTACCCAAAATCTCAACCTCTTTTCAAGAAAACATGGGAAGAATCGACTCACCTCTTTAACGATGATTGAAGTAGATCCTCCGTTGAGCCTTCTATTTCCTCGCTGCTGCTGCCCCTTCTACAAAGCTTCCTACAATCAAGGTAAGACTACACATGCATGCTACTAATCTACTAGAGGGTTAGAAATAATACATAAATCAAATAACATAGATGAGATTCATGAACTTGGGACGGGAAAAGCATCTTTTTCATTAGTCTCAAAATGAATCACTTACA
>ML806257.1:63001-82803 GCA_009831015.1 Picea engelmannii | reverse complement strand
ATGGAGTCCTTTTGAGGTGAGGATAAGAGGGAATGCTTTTTACCTTCTTTGTTGAGCCATCAAACAACCAATTTTTTAGTGTGAGCAATATTTGAAAAGACCTAAAATTCATGCTATGAACGATTAGATTCAAACTTTTGACTAAACATGTTGGAATATGTAACTCCCACTTGTCTTAGGTGTGATCATATTTGTTCTTATCATGATTATTTGTCATAATTAGGTAGAGTTCATCTTTGCGTAGAGTTTGTTTCCCAGTCTTTGGGAAGTTGTTGGAACTAGTTGGATTTGAGAGATTCTCTCCAACTAGATGTTTCCTAGATTGGTGCGAGGTTGGGATATTTCCTAAACCAAGAAGATTGTGTGATCAAGGTAGTTTGTCTATCTTGAGACAAATCTTTGTGTATTTATATGTACTCTATTTCATTGTTTAATAGAGCGCTCAACACATTTTTTCTTTGTGTGTAATAATGTCTACTCTCCCTCTCATGTTTCCTTTAATCGAATCAGAGTGGGATTAGGCTTGACTCCATCACGAGGGGGCCCAAGGAATTGGAAGCTTCCATAGAGGAATATATTCCTATAGGTGAGAGTAGATTGATTTTGTGTGTCCCTGGTTTGTCCGTGGGAATATGTTGTTTCTACATATGATCTGTAGAGAGACGAGTTGTTGCTGTGAGTTTATGTGAAGCAGACAATAGGAGTGTTGATCTATGTGGATATTGGTGGCCACCCACCTATTCCAACTGGCTCCACTTAACAATTTTTAGTTCAACATGTTCTTCTGTAATTCTTTATAATTGTGGGTTCTACACTTCCGGGGCTGTCTGAAGCCCTACACATCTTCCAAGTGGAGATTTGTGGCCACCCACCTAATCCAACTGGCTTAGTTTGAAAGTTTTCATGTCAGTGCATCGTTTTGTACTTCTAGGACCGTTTTGGGGCCCTAAACAGTGTTTTTTTTTGCTTGCCACAATCAAAATGTGAACGGAGTCAGAGTTTGATGAAATAATGTGTAGTTCTCAAAAATACCTTTCCAACGGGCTATCACGCGCCTAAAATGGAGGTCATATGCAAAATTTACGACCCTGAGAAGTTGAGGTACCAACTTACCCATGAGGGCCCACATAACTTTTGGAGTTTCACCTCCTAGGGTTAGGTTTTTGGATGTCTAGGGTTAGGGTTTTAACATTCATGCATAATGTTAAAAAGTCCTTTGGAACCTCATTATAATCATTCTTCTCACCCAGATGCGCGTAGCAGCCACATCTCTTCTCAGAGATAGCTACCACCGTTCGAGCAAGTTGTTTCAGTTCTAATATTTTACAATTTTAGCCTATTTCATTTATTCAATAGAAGTTATTGTTCACTGGATATCTGTTGTTATCTTTGTGTTATTATATTCATTCTGTTATTCATTTTGTCCTGCTCATAAATCTGGATCAGTGGTATCAGAGCGGTATTCTCTTCATTTATTTTCTTCGTGCATGTCCCCGACAAGATCTAGGTACAAGAAGTTGGGACTTGAATTAGTCATACCTTTGCAAGATTAGTCGTGCTGAGCCCAACAAAAACCTATTGGGGAAGAAAATAAATATGATGGAGCAGGAGATCCTTTTAAAATGTTGCTCGAGGAAGCCCTTGCACGACAAGGGAACGAAATGATGGACAACTTTGCACAA
The DNA here is from genome assembly GCA_009831015.1 of Picea engelmannii. Taxonomy (NCBI): domain Eukaryota; kingdom Viridiplantae; phylum Streptophyta; class Pinopsida; order Pinales; family Pinaceae; genus Picea; species Picea engelmannii. The sequence goes on along the minus strand of ML806257.1, from coordinate 81,121 downwards.
ATCATTTGGCGGCTGCCCACAGGAGAAGCATCTTCATTAAGCGGCCATGCAGCCCCCTTCAAGGTACAAATAATTTTGATATTCCATTATTTGAAGGATCGATATATGCAGATGCTATAGATAAATGGTTGAATCTGGTCTAAGGGTATTTTTCGGTCCACAATTTTTTCAATATGGAAAAAATTACTTTTGCACTCCTCAAGGTCGTCCCCCATGTTAAGGACTGGTGGGATACTTACTATGAGCAAAGGGCCATAGAGAAATATGCAATATTTTTGGTTGCCCCCACATGGGATTCCTTCAAGGATGCCATTAAAGAAAAATACTAACCTGTTGGAAGCTACGAGGACCAGTACACCAGATGGACCACCCTGCGTCAGGAAAGGGACCAAACAGTACCAGATTTCACCAATATTTTCCATACCCTGTGCACCAAATTGGGTATCAAAGACTCTGAATGACATCTGGTGCTCAAATATCATAGTTTTTTGCATAGATTCATTCAAAAAGAAATGAAGTTTCTAGACATCGCATCATTGGGTACGACGTATATATATGTTGTCAAGATCGAGTAGAAGTTTAAGAAGAAGAGTCAAGAGTTTGGATCTGCAAACTCCTCACAGCTGAAGCAAGGAAAAAGTGGCCACAACCCACACAACAAGGAACAAAGCAAGGATGGCCACTCTCAGGACACCCATTCCAAGCCGCAACACAAGAAGGGAAATGAGAAGTCAAAGAAGGACAGGGGAAAATGGTGTGAATACCATAAAATCCCTTGGCACAACACCGAAGAATGTCGCTCCAAGTAGTCACTCGTGGCCAAGCTGAAAGCTTCTGAGTCAGAGGTCGATTTTGACTCTGAATCAAATCCAGAAGGATGGAAGTAGATTATCGATGTTGAACCCAGTGCCACAGTCATTACCACCAAAGTCCAGCCAAGTGAACCAGAAGAACCATAGGAAGGGGAACGCCTCTTTCACTCGCATATGTGGGTAAAGGGGGATCCGCTTCATTTTTTTTCCGATAGAGACAATCAGAAGAATCTGATCTCAGTAGAGGTCATCAAGTGACTGGACCTGCCGATGACACCGCACCCGCAACCTTACACCATCGATTGGCTTCGCCAAGGAAGAGATATTTGTGTCAATCAACAATGTCATCTGCCCTACGACATCAAGCCTTTCAAAGATGAGGTATTGTGTGATATTGCTCCCCTTGAAGTTTGTGATGTTCTTTTAGGACAACCATATTTTTGGAAGCGACATGTTGTGTATGAGTCTAGACCCCGCAGTGTTATTATTACTTTGGGTAGACAATTCTACAGGATACCAGAGGTGGCGCCACCTACTTTTATTTCTTTAATCTCTGCTAAGCAATGTAGTAAGGTCATTTCATAGAATGGGAAATTCGTCTTCTGTGTGATCCATTCTCACAGTTATCAGAAGGTCGCTGCCACATCCATGGCCTCTACACAGAGTCTCTCCTTGCAGCAGAAGAAATTGGATGGGATCATGGAAGAGTACAGAGACATCTTCTCCTCACCCACCGAGTTACTGACACACTGCCAAGTCAAGCATCCAATTGATCTAACCCCCAGTGCACCTCTACCTAATAGACCAGTGTATTGTCGCTCACTGATGGAAAATGAAAAAATCAAGCGTCAGATCCAAGAGCTTCTTCAAAAGGGGCACATCAGACCCAACTCCTCCCCTTGTGGAAGCCTGATTATACTGGTGCAGAAGAGAGACGGGACCTAGCGACTCTGCATTGATTACAGAGCATTAAACAAAATTACAGTCAGGAACCGGTACCCAATTCCTAGAATTGATGACCTTCTTGACCAACTTAAGAGGGAAAAGTTCTTCAACAAGATTGATCTAAAGTCTAGCTACCACTAGGTTCCCATCAAACCAACTGATGTATGGAAGACAACTTTCAAATCTAAAGAAAGTCTCTTCGAATGGATAATCATGCCCTTTGGCTTAACAAATGCATCAGGCACTTTTATGAGGTTGATGGAAGATGTATTGAGACCCTTCACCAACTCATTTGTGGTGGTATATTTGGATGACATCCTCATCTTCAATAGAACTTGGGAGAAACACATGCACCATATTCAATAGGTTTTGAGCACTCTGCGACAAAACAAGCTATATGCCAACTTGGAAAAATACTCCTTTGGCATGAACAAGGTCCAATACTTGGGATACATTGTTGATGAGCATGGGGTACATGTTGATCCAGCTAAGATCCAAGTCATCTGTGACTGTCCATCCCCTAACACACTAACCAAGCTTCAAAGCTTCTTGGGATTGGCCAACTTCTACTGACGGTTCGTGTTGGGATTCTCCCAAATTGCACTGGCCCTCAACCAAGTGACCAAGGGAGGTGGAAGGGAAAAGTTCGCATGGGGGAAGGAACAACAATGAGAATTTGACGATCTATAGCATCGCTTGTTCTTAGCTCCAGTACTCTCCTTACCCGATCTACAACAATCGTTCCAGATTAAGACTGATGCATCATGTTGGAGCCACCTTTGTTTTTTAGTTGTTTTAAATTTTATATCTTAATGCTTGAAATCAAAAGATGGCTTTCATATTTTCCTTTATTTTCCCCAAAATCTCAGAAGTCTCATCACGCAAGCAGCGACGGTTATCATACTCTTAAGGTAAGATTTTTTTTTTTTAATCGTTTAAATGAGTCTCTCCTTTTTACCTCAGGATGTTGCATGTCGGAAATTATAGATCACATAGTTTACAAGTCCCGAGGGGAGAAATGGAAAAATAGTTTTAAAAACTTTACCTAGATCAGTACCGAGAGTAAAGATACTCTAAACCATAGTTAAGCATCATCAGGACTTCGTGTCTCGACATTTGCTAGCTCCAAAAGTCTTACCGTCATAACCCTGATAGCCTTGTTTTAGTAACCCGGGTTAATGTTAAAGGTAAAAAGTTTAGCCGCGGTTAAGCTCTGTCGGGAATTTGCAACTCGACATGTTTTCCCTCAAAAGCTATACCTTCGAAACCCCGAGTCGCGAAGTCACGATATAAATAAAAATGTAATTAATTAAACACTTAATCCAGTTTTATCTTCCATTCTAATTAGATCATATCTTCGCGATCTCGTGATTTTGAAACTCAGCATACGAGACTCCTGGAAGCTATACCTTCGAAGCCCTGAGTCGCGAAGTCACGATATAAATAAAAATGTAATTAATTAAACACTTAATCCGATTATGTTTTTTATTAACCAAAGCTAATTATCGCAATCTCGGGTTTTAGAGGTTTAAAGGGTTAAAGTGAAAACTCCCAATGAGGTGAATGCCGAAAGATTAATTAACATTTAAAAAGGTCTGATTAATTAAGCTAAGCCAACATTTCCAGTGTTTTAATACGAAAATTAATATGCATAGTCTACGAGGCAATTTTTAAACCTTCCTTGCGCCAACTTGCATTACGAAATGTCAAAATTTATGACATTAATTGGAAATGAGGCAAATCGACAAGAAAGGATTTGGTTTTTCTTGCTAAATTTATATATAAGAATGATTTGACCATTCTGTTCCTAAGGACGACCTAGTTTTAAATGGTAGAAGACATGGATCTTTTATTTGTTGTCACAAATTTTATTTCTATTCTACGCAGAAAAAACTTTTCTTGAGCGAACTAATTTCTGTATGTATACATATTTTTATCGCAGGAGAGCTAAAGTAGAATCCCCCACCATGGCCCCGCGAAAAGCATCTAAAGCCACTATTGAGGTTTCAGGACAAGGTTCAGACAATGTTTCTGATACTGCACCTCCAAGTGTCGACTCTGTCAGGACCTGGTCATATATTTCTGAGGTTCTATAGTCTGAATTGGTAGATGTTTCAGATGATTCCAGTGAAAATGAAAAAGACGACCTGATCACCAAATATAAGATCATCATCCAGGATGAAATGCATAAAGTAGCGGCTAGGCCACGTCTGCTCCCTTACTATGATATGGTCTGGTGGGCATTAGACCATGTAGATATACCAACCAGAACCATCGTCAACGAGCAGAGGGTCACCATCGGGACTTTCATACCTGAACAATTGCAGGCTATGTACAAGTTGCCAACCGTGTCAGACTTTGCTTACAATGCCGAACTCCTGGAGAATTTTAAACAGAAGTAATGTGTGCAATACGATAAGAGTATGTCCAGTTTAATAAAAGATTGGGTTTCACACCCAGCGAAGTTCAGGGTGGACAGTAATGGTGTATATTCAATATCTTCTCTGGAACCACAGTTCAAATATATAGCTATGATGACCTACAGATTATATGGGAGAGAGGAAACCACACATTTTTTCCTTCAGTGGGTGCCTCTAATTCATACAGTCGCTGAAGGCTGTTCCTTCGACTGGGATAAACTATTGTCTAATAGTTTGACCAGTCAAGTTACAGAGTATCGAGCACAGAGGGAGAGCGGAAAGACCACTTCATTCTTTATGTCCGCGTATATCATGGATGCCATGTGTTTTCTTACACCTTTTCCCTTAATGAGTTGGAGTTGGACTCCATCGGAGGCTGAACCCATCCATGTCTACCATTCAAAGCTGTGGGAAGACAAAGCTTCAGATTTTGTGTATGAAATCTTTAACTGGGTAATGGTACCGCTGCATGTCATTATCTTCGGTCACCCGCCACCTAGGATCTCAGACAGTATTGTGGTAAATCTGAGTAGTATAGTTGACTGGTACGTGGAAGAAAATTTTCATATCTCAGGGTTTTTGGCACTTCTATGCCTCCACATGCCTTACCATTATTCATACCCGATAGGCTGGCTTGTCGTGAGATTCCCAGGCAAACTGTAATCGATGGCGTAAGCATGGAACTTAAGGGATATTCTAAGAAGGTATGGTCACCTTTTCCTGTTCATTTAAATTCCTATTCTTTGTTAGATTTTGGGCATGCTAAAGTTGAGGCAGCAACCCTAGAAGACTTGAAATTGGTTCATGTCGAATTCAAGAAGCACGATCCACATAGGGTCGTAAGTAATCACTTAGCTAGTTGCGGGCTTAAAAGGTTCGAGCACGAAAATTCACCCTCAGATGACATTTTCCGAGGCACAAGATCTTATGCCGAGGTTTTGGCTCGGATACAAGCCTTAGCACCCGAAGAGAGGGCTGATGTTTTAAAATTCCAAGAACATCGACAGAGTTGCCTTCCCTCAGTATTGCGGGGTGAGAATCCAATAACAACAGAGGTGTAACAAAAAGAATTCGAAGGCTCCAAAGATTCATCACCCTGATAAGAAGAACACTAGGACACGGAAGAGCCAATTGGGAGCCCGAAACCAGAAATGGAAACTCCCAATCCACCGAAAACACCGACTCCAGTTGCCACTCCAGGCCAATAAGCTAAGCAAATCGGAAATCCCATCGCCTCCATTACTCCCTTACAGTCAACTAAAGAGAACATAGAAGCAGGGTGGATTTTCAATGAAGAATTGAGACCTATAGGATGGAAGAGCTCCCTCCAAATGAGTTTTTTTTTGATAAAAAGAGAAAAGATGTGGTAAAAAGAGAATTCTATCAAGAAGCAGGACCAACGGCCAAAATTTTTAAGGTGTTGACCGATGGGAAATATATGAAGAAAGAAGAGTTTATGATAGAAATAGCCGGAACATTAGGGGTGTATGCTACGACAAACCAATTTTCAGTCGGGGTTTTGAAAAATCAACTGAAGCGAAAAAATTGCCTCATCAAAACCTTAGAAGCTAAACTAGCCACAACAGAGAAAGCTGCCAAGGACTAGGCGAACACAGGAATAGAACAAGCAAGAATGGATGATAAAAAGGAAATTGAGTTGCTCAAAGCTAAGCTCGAACAAGCAGAGATGGTAGCTCAGACCAGTCAAATACAGGTAGGCCAACAAAGAGACTTGATAGGGTAGCTACAAGTTAGATTAGAGTTCACTGGAAGCCAAGTTATAAATATCAAGATATTCCAGTCCTAGGCTATGGAGATTCGGAGGAGAGTTTCTGCAGCCCAGCGAAGTTTACTTACCAAGGTAGAGATGATTTGGGACAACTGCCTACTTATTGATCAAGTATTGGAAAACTTATCTATCAGAGAGAGAGAAGCTTGAGCAACTCGGGTTGCATTTCAAGAGGCTGTAATAGCTACAACAAACAGGGAATCGGGAAATAGTTCCAAGTTTTCCATTTCGGAATAGACCCGAGGTAATATTTTGTTGAAAGAATGGGAATGTAGCATATTAGAAAGCAAATTGCAAGCCAAGAAGGTAAGGAAATCTTGTGAAGAGGCTTTCAGTTCTATAGATGAAAATCTGTTAGGCATTGATAGCGAGAGTAACGCTGAGACACTGAGCCAAATGAATATGGAAAAACTCTCACTTGATATAAATGAGAAAGAAGAAAGAGATTCGGCCAAAGTCTCACAAGTAACTCTGGCAGACATAGTTCAAATAGATAAATGGATTATTAAACCAAGTGTGCGATTGTTGCTATCGACACCCTAGACTGACAGATGGAAGAAAGGTTGCCACAATTAGTCAGAGATTGTTACATTTTTTAGGCCAATTGTCAAGGGGAACCTTCTAGGTTGATATCTCGGCTGGTGGAAAAATGTGTCACTTGTACCAAGCATGCGAGGGGCAGGCTTCTGGTACCAAATAAAGACAGAGATAAAGAAATGAAACGATTGATATCCTTCTTGTTGTAACTGAAAATCCTGGAACGATTGAGATTCCATCATATGTAAATCTATATAAATATACAATAGAAGGAAGGAACAGAGGCTGGACCCTTTTGGGTCGATTGTAATAGAGATTTTCTCCCTTGAGAGTTAATATAAATAAAATCTGAAGATTCTCAATTTCGTCATGGCTGTGTTATGAGCTTGTTTCCTTGTATCTCATATTTAATTTCATTTCATATATTTATCTGATGAATGTTTCGCTATAACTTAGTACAACCTCTACTATAGCGAATAAATTTTAGTTTTCTATATTGTTTACCATTTTTCCTCTGTATTGGCTATCAACAGGTATAAGACCAGTGAACACTTTAGATTTCTATATATATTTTATGCTTCATCAGGTTATTTCTTTATCTTTTTCTTCCTCTATTTACAAGTGAGATTCTCCCTTGATAGGAGCCTTACATCATAGACAACTTAATGTTTTCTCACACCTCATACACATTTATTAAAATATAACTCAGTTACGGGAAAGGGCCTTTGGTTTGCACCCTATTTTCACTACTGTAGCTATAAACTCTCCTTTATACGACTGAAATCGAGACAACATCTAAAAGGTTTTGAGATTTTCTTATCATTCTGTTCCTCTATGACTATCCCTGTGACAAGACAACCTAATATCAAACCTGGACTATCAGATCAAACACATATTGCCTTGAACCTTTTTGATACTATTATTAAAACAACCACTATATGGGTAGAACTTGAACGTTCGTGGGCAGTGATTGAAAGAGACATAAACATCCAGGAATAGTTGGAAGCTAGACAACAACAACTTAGAAATCATCCCTAGCTTCCCTTGCCGAAGGTTGACATTTCTTCCTTCTCTACCCCTTACTGAATTTTGGATGCCTAGACAATGTACTTCTAAGCCTTAAGTATAGACTCTAGAACAACATCTTTTTGGCACTGTTTGCGGGGACCGAAGTTACGAAATCGTTTTCCCTGGGAAAACGACATTTTTAGTTGAAAGTGTCACCCTTTGATAGTGAACAAAGAGTTCACACCTTTTAAAGGATTTCTAATCTTTCACTTGGAGACTCCAAGATTAGTAAGCTGACATCCGATCAAAGGAATACCAGGGAAAACCCGGATGGTAAATAGACCACACCCCTTACTGATCCCAAGAAGATTATAAAGGCGAGAGGCTCTCTTAAGCCGACCCCTACAGTCTATCAGCTTAAATACCCACAACTGAAGACCAAGAGTTCTTTTGAACCTTCAACTTCACACATTCCTCTTTTCAACACTAAGGATCTAACATCAAACTGCTCTGAAGTTAGAAGTGAAACCCATCTGATAACCTCCGTAGTACACAAAGGAAAAATCCCTGTAGAAAATTCATTTGCAGTCGATATATCATCGACTCTTCAGTTAAATTTCATGACCTCACCCAGTCTCGAAGAATATTTCACACACCCAGTTTCCACACCCATTGGTTCTCCTGATTTCATCTCTTGCAAGTCCAAAGAGCCAATCCCTCGCATCCCTTACCAAATATCCTTGGATTTTTCACCTCGCAAAGAAAGTAAAGATTCACTTTTAATATTCCAAAACCCCCTTTACAACTTTCCACTAATATCGATGGCAGCCGCCAGAGGGGGAGGTGGAGGGGTTGTCGGAGGAGGTGGTGGGGGTCCTCCTAGAGGAGGAGGTGGGGGTGCTCCTGGGGGAGGAGCTGGAGGTCAAGGGCCTACCCCCACCCTCCCAGAGTGTTTGCTAAAGTGGCAGCAAGATACTCTCCTTTGGTATTACCCATTCCTCTGCACGACCTTCTCAAAAATTATATATATTTTTTTCCTAAATTCACTGGGGAAGGAGATCTGACCGTGGCCGAACACATAAATTTCTTTGATCAATTCGCAGACATCCTAGGTATCGAACATGAAGATGTGTATTCGTGGCTTTTCGTCCAAACCTTCGAAGGTCAGGTCTGAACTTGGTTTCAGAGTCTACCTGTAGGATCTATCTTGTCCTATGATGCCTTGGAAGATGCTTTCCTTAGACAATGGGGCGAAAGAAAGGACCACCTATACTATTTAATCAAGTTTGGGTCTTTAAGAAAAAAGAATTCAGAAACAGTTATGGAGTTTATTCAAAGATTCAACAAGCTATATAACAAAATCCTAGCCGAGGTTAAATAGTCCCAACCCGCAACCAAAGTAACTTTCGCGGGGGCTTTCGAACCATATTTTGCACTTTTTTTATAGGAAAGAAGGGGAGCTACTCTAAACCGAATGAAAGATGATGTTGTAGAAATTGAGTCAAATATGATGGCTTCTAGTAAGTTAAAAGCTAAAGTAGAAGTGGGAAACCGAGAAACTAGACGCTTTAGAGAACAAGCAGGGCTGTCAAGGTCTAATAGATACATAGATGACAAAGTAGACGATATGGCCAGGATAATTAAGGAGCTAGCTAATAAGATATCCAGGATGGATATAGAAAAGGCCAAAGTTGATTCTTTCGCCAAAAAGGATTTCAGGAGGAATCCCAATCCCCCAAACCAGCAAAGACAGATAAAAAATGAAGATAGAAAATACAAACTCCCCTAAAGAACGAAAATTTTATAGGTGGGAATGATCTCCAAGATTTCAAAGATTTAGATGATGATGTCAAGAACCTGGGTGATGACTGCACACAACCTTATCTGACTAGAGAGGATTATGAAAAATCTCTAAACACTCAACAATCATTTATTGAAGGTGAAGAAAGAGATTATACTGACCTTTGTAGTTATAAAAAAGAAACCGATATGATAATGGCTGAGGTCCAACCTAGGTATAACTTGAGATCTAAGAGTAAGCCCATTTCAACTACTCAACCTAAGAAAATTCTCCCAAGAGGTCAAAATTATGAGCCTACCCTGGAAGAAACCATGTTACCTAACAACAAAGTGAAAGTAGTAAATGCGCAACAACCCGAAGTGGAGAAGGTTGAGACTCAAATAGAGGAAACCGAAGCAGCTAATACAAATACACCTTTAACCAAGATCATGAGTAACAAGGTAGTCCAGAAAAATAAGTTGGAAAAGAAGGATTCGGAAGTCCCAGCTAGAGAAACAGACAAGGTGAGCGGAGTTTTCAGTTTCGAAAACGAGATAAATAAAATTAAGATACCAATTCCTCTGGTAGAGTTAGCGAAAAACCCAGTTTATCGAAAGGAGATTACCAAAGTGATAGGCATTTCAGAGCTAGAAATCCAATCTAACATTTTGAAACTGGAAGATGATAAGCCTAACATCACTTTTGGTCCACATTTTGAAGGAGCCAAAGACATTGTTGCTCCCTTTTATATCACCTTAAACGTGTACGATCAACTGCTACATAATTGCATGCTATATTCTGGAGCCTCACATAACGTGATGCCTAAAATTATTATGGACATATTGGGCCTCCATATCACCAGACCTTACGGAGATATTTACTCATTTGATTCGAGAAAATTTAAGTGCATGGGAATGATAAAGGATTTAGTAGTCACCCTAGCACAGGTCTCGGTTAAGAGCATCTTGATGGATGTGGTCATTGTTGATATTCCCCCCAAGTACGACTTACTATTGTCTAGGTCATGGGGAGCCAAGATAGGGGGTTCTCTTCAACTGGATATGATGTACGCCACAATTCCTATGTTCGGTGGGCAATTTAATCGGTTGTACAGGGAGACGAGGTTAGCATATATAATAAGTGACCCTCAAAATCCGAACAATTTCCCTATTTACATTGCAGATCAAGATTTAGGAAATTGTATCTTATCTTTTGACGACGGTTTAGATGGTTGCACAGAGGAAAATGATATAGAGCATGAAGAGTCAGGTAACATGACCGGGGATATATGTAGCACCGGTATCTGGAAAATTTTTTTTGACGATGCCTTGTCATGAGAAGGAGCTGGTGCAGGAGTGTTTTTTGTGGCACCCGAAGAAAGGTTCGTTGTCCCTTTTTCTTACAGACTACAATGGGATATAGATTATACTAATAATGTATGTGAATAAGAAGCCTTGGTCTTAGGATTAGAGGCTACCAGGAGGCTAAAAATAAAAAACCTAGAGGTATACGGAGATGCAGAGTTTATAGTCAAACAAATAAATCGGCAATACCAGGCCAAGCATCCCAGATTAAAATCATACAGAAATTGTGCCTAGGATCTAATGGAAAAAATTTTCTCGTCTGTAAATGTCTGCTTCATCCCACGCACAGAAAAATTACAGGTTGATGCATTAGCTAAAGCAGCTTCAACTTTCACTCCTCCCACAACCTTTAAATTGAAGTATCACATAGAGATAAGACACAAACCATCTGTACCGGATAATATCTAGCACTGGCAGGTTTTTGAGGATGATGAACAAATTAAGAAGTTTCTTGAAGCAATAGGCGATTTTTCCGAAACTCACGTGGATCAAGAAAATCAGAACGACCATATATGGATCATGCAAGAAGGGGAGGACCCTCAAAATTTCCAAGGAAAAATCGCAAATCATCACATGTTGGTCCTAAAAAATAACTAGATTCTGAAAGGACCGATCCCTCTAGAAAGACTGTTTGATCAAAACGACATACCTGTAAAATCCACCTTACAACCCCAACCAGAAGAGGTTGAGGACCGTGACATAGGAACCAAAGAAGAGTCCAGGATCGTTAAAATATCTAAACTCCTCCCTCCTGAAATAAAAGGCAAGTATAAGGACCTACTCAGACAATTTAAAGATGTTTTCACCTGGTCTTACGACGAGTTAAGAACCTACGACACTACCGTGATCGATCACAAGATACCTCTAAACCTTGGTGTCAAACCCTTTAGACAAAATATTAGGTAGATCAACCCCATTTTATTGCCTGTGGTTGAGAGAGAAGTGAAGAAGCTTTTAGAGATGAAAATTATAGTACCTCTGAGATATTCCGACTAGGTGGCAAACCTGGTCCCGGTCAGAAAAAAGACTGGGGAAATTAGACTGTGCGTGGATTTCAGAAATCTAAATAAGTCCTCTCTTAAAGACAACTATCCGCTGCCTAAAATTGATCACGTGCTAGAAAAGGTAGTTGGGGCGAACAAAATGTCTATGATTGACGGTTTCTCTGGATATAATCAAATTGCCATGAATGAACAAGATAAAGAAAAAACAACCTTCACTACCCCTTAGGGTACGTTCATGTATGATAAAATGCCTTTCGGTTTGATGAATGCAAGAGCCATGTTCTAATGTGCTATGGACATCACTTTCATTGGAGAGAGGGATAAGTTCGTAGTCATCTATCTCGATGATTAGACAATTTTCTCCAAATCTGACGAAGAGCATTTGGTACATCTTAAACAAACATTTGAAAAATGCCACAGGTTTGGTCTGTCCTTAAATCCCAAGAAATCACACTTCACCATGCAAGAAGGTAAACTTTTGGTTCATATTGTATCTAGGGATGGAATTAATATTGATCCTAAGAGAGTTGAAGTGATAGACACTATAAATATTCCTAGAAATGTAAAAGAAATTCAATCTTTCTTAGGAAAAATAATTTTTTTACGAAGATTTATCCCAAATTTCGCTGAAATTGTAAAATTGATCACAGATATGCTGAAAAAGAACAATGAAGTAAAGTGGACAACAGAGGCAAAAGTATCGTTCGCCCATATTAAGAAATTCATAAGCGAGGCACTTGTGTTGGCAAGCTCCGATTACCTAAAAGAATTTCTTATTTTCTCATTTGCCTCCGAACACACGCTCGCTACAGTGCTCCTCCAAAAGAATGAAGAAGGTTTCGAACAACCGATCACCTCTTTTAGCAAGAGCCTCAGAGATGCAGAACTTAAATATGATATAATAGAAAAGAAAGCGTACACCATGGTAAAAGCACTGAAGGCATTCAGAACATACGTATTACACTCCAGGATAGTTGCATACGTACCTACCAGTTCTGCTAAAGATATTTTGGTACAACTAGACAATGATGGGAAAAGAGGACGATGGCTTGCTAAGATTCAAGAATTTGACCTGGAAATCAAGCCTACTAAACTGGTAAAGGGACAAGGCCTGGCCAAACTTTTGGCTGAATCAAATTTTAGAGCTCTGAGTATAAACCGCCTGCAGGAATGTGAGGAAGACATGAACATAAATGAGCTTGATGAGAGAACAAATACAATTAAGATCAAAGAGAAGTTCGTATCATCATAGTGGTACAGAAACATAGTATCCTATCTGCTGACTCTAAAATGCCTAAGTGAACTATCACCATCAAAAGCTAGGACTGTAAAGCTTCATGCAATTAAGTATTGTATTGCCAAAAATAAATTATATTGGAAAGACCCACTCGGTTTCTTGTTAATCTGCTTATTCGAATCAGAAACATAAAGGGTTATAAGTGAATTTCATGAAGGAGTGTGTGGAGGACATCACGCTTGGAGGGCCACATCTTACAAAATTCTGAGGGCTAGGTATTACTGGCCAAAACTTTTTTCAGACGTTACTGCCAAGGTCCGAGCCTATAACCCTTTTCAACTATTTGCAGGCAAACAAAAACTACCGACACTACCTTTAGTTCCAGTCAAAATTGAAGCCCCTTTTCAACAATGGGGGCTAGATTTTATAGGCGAGATTAATCCACATTCTAGCGCCCAACACAAGTGGATCTTAACTACCACAGACTACTTTACTAAATGGGTGGAAGCTATTCCAACCAAAAGGGCAACTGACTCAGTGGTAATATATTTCTTAGAAGACGATATTTTATCAAGATTTGGCTGCCCCCAAAAGATAGTCACAGATAATGCCCAAGCCTTCAAATCTATGGCTATGATCGGCTTCTGCCAAAAGTATAATATTGTTCTTGGCCATTCCACAACATATTACCCCCAAGGAAATGGACTGGCCGAATCGTCTAACAAGAGTCTGATCAATATAATTAAGAAAGTGTTGGATGAAAACAAAAAGTCTTGGCATGTGCATTTAAAGAACGCCTTGTGGGCGAATCGCATAGGAACTAAAAATTCTATTGGCATTTCCCCTTTTCAGATGGTATATGGGACATATGCGGTGTTACCTATAAATCTAGCACTCCCTGTGATGAAATTATGGCAAGATTAGAAAGAAGAACCTAATCATGTCACCAGGAGGATAAATCAGCTAATCGAGGTTCAACATCACATGGTCGAAGTAGATGAAAGGTTGCAGAAGTACCAAGATGACATGAAGGCATTATTCTACCGTAGGGAAAAGTACAGAGATTTCCTCCCAGGTGATTTAGTATTATGGTGGGATGCAATGAGGGAAGAAGTAGCGAAACATGGTAAATTTGATCACCTCTGGTATGGGGCCATTCAGAGTCTCGACTCTCGAAGGAAAAAATTATTTCCTACTGGAAAATCTAGATGGTGAAATTCTCAACGCCCCTGTCAATGGGCATTATCTGAAGCATTATATGAAATAAGCAGTTGCCAAAAAAAAAAGTGTATATTTATATATAGAATTTTTTACACACACACACACACACACACACACACACACACACATATATATATTTCATTTATGCATTGCTATTTTTATTTTCTTTTCCTTTCGTAAATTTTCGACACCTTTCAAAAAGCCTTGATAACCTTCATATTTGTCTTTTTACAGGATTCCAACTGCAAACAAAACGAATAGGAGAAGTAATTAAAAATTCCTGTATCAGAAAATAAATTGGCTTAAAAAGGTGATAGAAAAGATTTTTGATATTTTGGAAGGAAAATGAAACGGTAAGGTAAAGATAAGAACTCCTAAAGGACTTATCTTGAAGGGCTCTCAAAGGAAACCAAGACAACCTCATAAGATACAACAACATCATCTGAAATAATAAATAAAAGAACATTTCCATGGTTAAGCGTTTACGAAAGAATAAGATGAAATAAACAAGCCACTCAAAGTAAAGCGCCCTCGAAAAAGATTTTCAAGAGTCAGTTTTGATTTTTTGACCCTTGTTTTTCAGTTCGTAGATCTCTATCTGTCACCCTTTTCTATTTTCAGGTTTACTTTTTGAAAATCTAGCTTCTTTCTAGTTTTGCATACATAGGGGGAAGAGATTACGTTTTAACCTCAAAAGCTTCAAAGCAAATTGTGAAAAGTAAGCTGGTCTTCACAACTCCTCGGTCCCTTACTAAATAAAGTGACGCTTAAATGATCCTGAATTTTCTAGGTTTTTCAATAGTTTCGGAGTGTTGGCATGTTTTCAGACAGAAGGCAGAGGATGATGGTTGGCATGTTTAACAGGCAGTGTATTCTTGTCATTGATGGCAAGATTAGAGTATTCCTATCATTTATGGTTTCGATGGAAAAACATGAACATAATATAAGTTTAGGAAGACCAACAACACAACAATGATCGAATGACAAGATCAAATTGTTCGTCAAACTCCATTTTGGAGTTTTTTCTATCGGGAGATAGAAATGTCAAGGATCATTACAACAGGAGTCTCGAACTCGCAATATGAGAAATCACGAAATATCCTTAGCCGTCATATCGAGGATTGATTTGAACCGTTGATTAGGCATGATGAAGGCTTGTATAGTTTGATAAGATCTGGATCATTGGATCCCATCCTGAATTCCCGAAAGAAGTAGGACCATCAGATCTGATTGTAGACAAGAAGAACGCACAGAAGAGGAGGACAGATCTTAGTCATCAGATCTGAGCATAATTTCCGACCATCGTTGGATCAGGGAGAACTTGCACATTCATTAAAGTGCAAGGAGAAGTGGGCTCACAAAATCCCGAAAGAAGGAGGATCATCCATCTTCAGGCAGGACATGTGGACATAGATCAACATTTTGCTGACTGGAAAGTCAAAGTCTAGAAATGCTTGAACCTCTCGCAACTCGAAATCGTGATATGCGAAATCATGAAATCATCTCAGCCATTAGATCAAGGTGGTGATCTAGACCGTCGATCTGACTCCATTTTGGAGTTTTGTGGATCGGGAGTTGGAGATGTAAAAGAACAATACCACAGGAATGTCGAAATCCCGAAATGAGAAATAGTGAAATGATCTGAGCCGTCAGATCAAGGGTTGATGTGGACCATTGATCCAACCCCGTTTCGGGGTTTCGGATATCGAAAGTTGGAGTGTCGAAACACTTTGCAACAAGAATGTTGAAATTGCGATATGATCTGAGCCGTTAATTCAAGATCAGATCTGGACCGTCGAATCATAGGACAAGTGGCAAGCAATTGGAGTTTTGTTGACTTGGAGTCAACATGAGCATGGTGTGGAAACTCATGAAATATGAAGCACCTTTTGGCACAGCCTATGGTCATTGCTAGTGGTCACGAGAAGGGAAGGAGTCAGTTCAGATAAGCTCCATGAGTTTCAGAGATCGCGATATGAAGTGTCGAGAC
The DNA here is from genome assembly GCA_009831015.1 of Picea engelmannii. Classification (NCBI taxonomy): domain Eukaryota; kingdom Viridiplantae; phylum Streptophyta; class Pinopsida; order Pinales; family Pinaceae; genus Picea; species Picea engelmannii. The sequence goes on along the minus strand of ML806257.1, from coordinate 65,014 downwards.
ACTTGACCACAGGAATGCCGAAATGCCAAAACCCGATTTAAAGGCAAGATTAATAAAGTTCATCCAACGGTGCAGATAAATTTGAATATGATCAGAGGGCTACTATTCTCTCTCACAGTTAATTCATCAGTTACAAATCAGTTAGCAAAATTGATTCATGATTCATGATCAATTGGCATTTCAATTGTTTAGATGGTTTTTTATTTTTCCCCAGAAGATTCGAAGTGTAACTTCTGTGGGTATGGTGTATAAAATAAAAAAATATAGACTGTGTGTGGTTGGTTGTTTTGGACAAAAAATGAATTAAACTGTAAGAAAGGGAAAATCACAGGATGCACAGTGTGAGACTGAAAATATGCGCAGTGTGAGATAAAACTCAGAGAAGAGTAACAGATGAGGAATAGACTTGAAGTAGAGTAGAATGGTAGATCAAGTTGAAGCAGAGCAGAATGGAAGAACAAGTTGAAGCAGAGAAGAATTGCATAACAGACAAAGGAATTGCAGAACAATTAGAAGAAGACCAGATTTACAGAATAGAGAAGAAGTGGTAAGAATCGATTTATCTGTGTAGCTGGTTGTTTAATCATTCATTTATATTCCAGGGTGGTTGGGAGGTGCTAGGGAGGACTATTGTCCTCAGAGGTTCAAGTGGGAGCTTGAGCACAGGGAGTTGTAGATTCCATCTGGTTGCAGCCAGAGAAACCAGGGTGGTAGGGTGGTGCAAGGGAGAACAAGTGTTATCTGTTATATAGGTTGGAGCCCGTGTAACTAGAAGTTGGTGCTTCCATCCAGTTGGTGTTGGTACATTAAGGGAGTTGCTGCTTCCTTCTAGTGGGTGATAGAGAAACTAGAGAGTTGGTGCTCTCAAACAAGTTGGATCTTGTAAAACAGAGGTAGTAGCCTCACATTGAGTTGGTTCTCAATTAAAGATGATGTACAAAACTTAAAAGACTGCCTATCATTTCGAAGAAGAAGAGGTTTTCTCCCTTTATGGGTTTCCTCGTGAAAATATGTCTCTGTGTATATCTTATGTGTGACTGATGCTCATTATTTGTATCATCTATATGTTGTATAATATCGATGGTCACTTGAAGAAAATTTAAGAATGGTTTAATAGATTTATTATTGTTTAAGCACAGTAACAAGTGATTCACCCCCCCCTCTCAGTTGTCTTAGTAATTTCAACAATTGGTATTAGAGCAGGTTCCTTTTACTCAAAGGTAGATCTGTAAGATTAAACATGACAAGTCATGAAGGGACTTCAGCCTCTAAGCCCCCTCTGTTTGATGGAAAAAATTTTTCATTCTGGAAGATTAAAATGAGAACATACATAATGGCCTTGGGTGCTGATGTTTGGGATGTAGTAGAGACTGGATATACAAAGCCTGTTGTGCTATCCTCCAAGGATGATAAGTTAGAGTTTAGTTTTAATGCTAAGGGAATGAATGTTATCTTGAATGGACTTGGTGAAGCTGATTTTGTAAAGGTGAGGCATCTTGAAACTGCCAAAGCAATGTGGGATAAACTTATTAGCAGTTATGAAGGAAATGAGAAAGTAAAAGATGCTAAACTTCAAACATTTAGGTTGAAATTTGAACAACTAAAGATGAATGAAGATGAAACAGTTAGCAAGTATTTTTTAAGAGTTGAAGAACTTGTGAATTCCATGAAAGGTCTCGGTGAGAAGTTTGACGAATCACTCTTAGTTCAGAAGATTTTAAGATCTCTGCCTGATAAATTTAATCCAAAAGTCTCTGCAATAGAAGAATTAAATGATCTTAAAAATCTATCCATTGATCAACTTCTAGGAACTTTAACTACATATGAAATGAGAATTAGCAAATATAAATCCATTACGATAGAAGCATCATTTAAAGAAGACAAGAATATTGATTCAGAATTAGATGATATTGAGGCAAAATTTGTGAGAAGGTTAAAGAAAGGATCAGGAAAATATCAAGGCAAGTTGCCCTTCAAATGATTTAATTGTGGTAAGATAGGTCATTTTGCATC
>ML806257.1:37263-58717 GCA_009831015.1 Picea engelmannii | reverse complement strand
AATTCACTGTGATAACACCAGTGCCATTAGTGTCTCCAAGAATCCTGTTCTTCATTCCAAGACTAAGCATATTCAAATAAAGTACCATTTTCTCAGAGAACAAGTTACAAACAGAATTGTTCAGCTGAATTATATTCCTTCCACAAAACAGATTGCTGATATCTTTACTAAACCAATAGAAGCGACCCCTTTTGGATATCTTCGTCAAAAGTTGGGGGTGATAATTTATTTTGTCTAATCTATTCACCCGGTCACGGGGAATACTTATTGCATATCTAGTGTATTTCTAAGATTCTCCTAGTTGACAGGGGGAGTATGTACTACAACAACTCAGGGGGAGCATGTTATTTCTTTGACATTGATGTCAAAGGGGGAGAAAGTGTGATGATTTCAAGATCAGAGTATATGTTATAGTGGTATAGTTGCATGTTTTTTCATGATTTTAAGATGTTCAGAGTATATGTTAGAGTGGATGATTTCAAGATCAGAGTATATGTTACAGTGGTATAGTTGCATGTTTTTTTCATGATTTTAAGATGTTTCAGTGGTGTAGTTACATCATGGGGTTGCCATCAATGCCAAAGGGGGAGATTGTTGGCATGTTTTCAGACAGAAGGCAGAGGATGATGGTTGGCATGTTTAACAGGCAGAGTATTCTTGTCATTGATGGCAAGATCAAAGTATTCCTGTCATTTATGGTTTTGATGGAAAAATAGGAACAAAAGATAAGTTCAGGAAGACCAACAACGCAACAATGATCGAATGACAAGATCAAAGTGTTGGTCAAACTCCATTTTGGATTTTTTGTTATCGAGATTTCGGATATCGGGAGATAGAAATGTCAAGGATCATTACAACAGGAGTCTCAAACTCACGATATGCAAAATCGTGAAATATCCTCAGCCGTCAGATCGAGGATTGATTTGAACCGTTGATCAGGCATGATGAAGGCTCGTATTGTTTGATAAGATCTAGATCATTGGATCCCATCCTGAATTCCCAAAAGAAGGAGGACCACCAGATCTGATTGTAGACAAGAAGAACATGCAGAAGAGGAGGACAGATCTTAGGCATAAGATTTGAGCATAAGTTCCAACCATCGTTGGATCAGGGAGAACCTGCACGTTCATTAAAGTGCAAGGAAAAGCGGGCTCACAAAATCCTGAAAGAAGGAGGACCATCCATCTTCAGGCAGGACACGTGGACACAGATCAACATTTCGCTGACTGGAAAGTCAAAGTCTAGAAATGCTCCAACCTCTCACCTCTCGAAATCATGAAATCATCTTAGTCGTCAGATCAAGGTGGTGATCTGGACCATCGATCCGACTCCATTTTGGAGTTTCACAGATAGGGAGTTGGATATGTAAAAGAACAATACCACAGGAATGCCGAAATTGTGAAATGTGAAATAGCGAAATGATCTGAGCCGTCAGATCAAGGTTTGATGTGGACCGTTGATCCAACCCCATTTCGAGGTTTCAGATATCAAAAGTTGGAGTGTCGAAACACTTTGCAACAAGAATGCAGAAATCACGATATGCGAAATCATGATATGGTCTGAGCCATTAATTCAAGATCAGATCTGGATCGTCGAATCATAGGACAAGTGGCAAGTGATTAGAGTTTCGCTGACTTGGAGTCAACAGGAGCATGGTGTGGAAACTCACGAAATATGAAGCACATTTTGGCACAGCCTATGGTCACTGCCAGTGGTCACGAGAAGGGAAGGAGCCAGTTCAGATAAGCTCCATATTGGAGTTTCAGAGATTGCGATATGAAGCGTCGAGACACTTGACCACAGGAATGTCGAAATGTCGAAACCTGATTTAAAGGAAAGATTAATAAAGTTCATCCAACGGTGCAGATAAATTTTAATATGATCAGAGGGCTACGGTTCTCTCTCACAGTTAATTCATCAGTTACGAATCAGTTAGCAAAACTGATTCATGATTCATGATTGATTGGCGTTTTAGTGGTTTACACAGTTTTTTCTTTTGCCTCAGAATATTCAAAGTGTAACTGCTGTGGGTATGGTGTATAAAAGAAAAAGATACAGAATGTGTGTGGTTGGTTGTTCTGGATGAAAAATGAATTAAACTGTAAGAAAGGGAAAATCACAGGATGCGTAGTGTGAGATTGAAAATATGCGCAGTGTGAGATAAAACTCAGAGAAGAGTAACAGATGAGGAATAGACTTGAAGAAAAGCAGAATGGCAGATCAAGTTGAAGTAGAGAAGAATGGTAGAACAAGTTGAAGTAGAGAAGAATTGTAGAATAGACAAAGGAATTGCAGAACAATTAGAAGAAGACCAGATTTACATAATAGAGAAGAAGTGGTAAGAATCGATTTATTTGTGTAGTTGGTTGTTTAATCATTCATTTATATTCCAGGGTGGTTGGGAGGTGCTAGGGAGGACTGTTGTCCTCAGAGGTTCAAGTGGGAGCTTGAACACAGGGAGTTGTAGTTTCCATATGGTTGCAGCCAGAGAAACCAGGGTGGTAGGGTGGTGCAAGGGAGAACAAGTGTTCTCTATTATACAGGTTAGATCCTGTGTAATTGGAAGTTGGTGCTTCCATCCAGTTGGTGTTGGTACATTAAGGGAGTTGGTGCTTCCTTCTAGTGGGTGCTAGAGAAACCAGAGAGTTGGTGCTCTCAAACAAGTTGGAGCTTGTAAAACAAAGGTAGTAGCCTCACAGTGAGTTGGTGCTCAATTAAATATGATGTATAGAACTTAAAAGATTGCCTATCATTTCGAAGAAGAAGAGATTTTCTCCCTTTATGGGTTTCCTCATGAAAATATGTCTCTGTGTATATCCAATTTGTGACTAATGCTCATTATTTGTATTGTCTATATGTTGTATAATATCGATGGTCACTTGAAGAAAAATTAAGAATGGTTTAATAAATTTATTATTGTTTAAGCACAGTAACAACTAATTCACCCCCCCTCTAAGTTGTCTTAGTAATTTCAACATGGAGGATTGAGGCTTGCTCAAATAGAAAACTCCAAAAATTAATTTTTCCCTTTCTCCCTGTGAACGGAGGTGTTGTGAAAGTTAAGGGAAGGTTGGTACCAAGTAATCAAAGTAAGTTGGCAGATCTATAATGAAAAATATTACAAAGATATCAGCCCTCATACAAACTAATTTCCCCCACTTCGCGCTCTAAAAAAAGCAAATTATAAGACAGGTGGTGAAAAGAAATTCAGAAATGATTGCCCCCATCTAGTCCAAAAGATGATGAAAGGAAATTCAGAAATGATTGCCCTCGTCTCAACATTTAAATGCATAAATATATTCCGAAGTGGTGAAAGGAAATTCAATAAAAAGGGCTAGATAACTTCACCGAGGTACTGAACAGGCTCACTGGCAGTGAAGCAATATCTGAGATATCTATAAGGCTGTTATACATGAATATCACTCTACTCTGGTAACCAATTTTTTCAAAACCCGATCTACTTCCCAAGTTTAGACAAGGCTTCCTGATTAAAAACATATACTTTTTTTTTTCTTTTGATGCAAGCCGATAGCCACAAGATCTGTTGGGTCTCCTAGAACTTTTTTGATTGTCTTAATGCAGACCTGAATTCAGTAATGAGAAGGAGAATGTCGTGAAAGGGACTACAACTAAGTTTAAAAAGTCTCTGAGTTTTGAAAAGCTTTTCGAAAGGAAAACAAAAAAACGAAGTCCCTTTCCCCTTCGGTATCCTGTTCTAAGGAACATTTTCGCTGGTTTAAAGCCATTGAATCCATTTACCCAATATAGGCACGTGGTATACTATTCTTCCCGTCTTGTAGGAAAATGGGATCCCTAGCTGGAGCCTATGTTGGAGCTACCTTTGTTTTTTAGCTTGTTTTAAATTTTATATCTTAATGCTTGAAATCAAAAGCTGGTTTTCATATTTTCCTTTATTTTCCCCATAATCTCAGAAGTATCATCACGCAAGCAGCGATGGTTATCATACTCTTAAGGTAATATTTATTTTTTTTAATCGTTTAAACGAGTCTCTCCTTTTTACCTTGGGATGATGCATGTCGGAAGTTATAGATCACATAGTTTACAAGTCTCGAGGGGCGAAACGGCGAAATAGTTTTAAAAACTTTACCTAGATCAGTACCGAGAGTAAAGATACTCTAAACCATAGTTAAGCATCATCAGGACTTCATGTCTCAGAATTTTCTAGCTCCAAAAGTCTTACCGTCATAACCCCGATAGCCGAAACCGTGAGATTCTTGTTTTAGTAACCCGGGTTAATGTTAAAGGTAAAAAGTTTAGCCACGATTAAGCTCTGTCAGGAATTCGCAACTCGGCATGTTTTCCCTCAAAAGATATACCTTTGAAACCCTGAGTCGCAAAGTCGTGATATAAATAAAAACGTAATTAATTAAACACTTAATCCGGTTTTATCTTCCATTTTAATTAGATCATAACTTCGCGATCTCGCGATTTCGCAACTCGGCATATGAGACTCCCGAAAGCTATACCTTCAAAGCCCTGAGTCACGAAGTCACGATATAAATAAAAACATAATTAATTAAACACTTAATCCGGTTACATTTTTTATTAACCAAAGCTAGTTATCGCAATCTTGGGTTTTAGAGGTTTAAAGGGTGAAAGTGAAAACTCCCGATGAGGCAAATGCCGAAAGATTAATTAAGCTAAGCCAACATTTCCAGTGTTTTAATACGAAAATTAATATGCACAGTCTACGAGGCAATTTTTAAAACTTCCTTGCGCCAAATTGCATTAACAAATGTCAAAATTTATGACATTAATTGGAAATGAGGCGAATTGACAAGAAAGGATTTGGTTTTTATTGATAAATTTATATTTAAGAACGATTTGACCATTCTGTTCCTAGGGATGACCTAGTTTTAAATGGTCGAAGACATGGATCTTTTATTTGTTTTCACAAATTTCATTTCTACTCTATGCAGAGAAAACTTTTCTCGAGCGAACTAATTTCTGTATGTATACATATTTTTATCATAGGAGAGCTAAAGTAGAATCCCCCACCATGGCCCCGCTAAAAGCATCTAAATCCATTGTTGAGGTTTCAGGACAAGGTTCAGACAACATTTATGATACTTCACCTCGAAGTGTCGACTCTGTTAGGACCTGGTCATATATTTCTAACGTTCTACAGTCTGAATTGGTAGATGTTTCGGATGATTCCAGTGAAAATGAAAAAGACGACCTGATCACCAAATATAAGATCATCGTCCAGGCTGAAATGCATAAAGTAGAAGCTAGGTCACGTCTTCTCCCTTACTACGATATGGTCCGGTGGGCATTAGACCATGTAGATATACTAACCAGAACCATCGTCAATGAGCAGAGGGTCACCATCGGGACTTTCAGACCCGAACAATTGCAGGCTATGTACAAGTTGCCAACCGTGTCAGACTTTGCTTACAATGCCAAATTCCTAAAGAATTTTAAACAGAAGGAATGTGTGCAATATAACAAGAGTATATCTGGTTTAATCAAATATTGGGTTTCACACCCTGCGAAGTTCAGGGCAGACAATAATGGTGTATATTCAATATCTTCTCTGGAACCACAGTTCAAATATATAGCTATGATGACCTGCAGATTATATGGGAGAGAGGACACCACACATATTTTCCTTCAGTGGGTGCCTCTAATTTATACAGTCGCTGAAGGATGTTCCTTCGACTGGGCTAAACTACTGTCTGATAGTTTGACCAGTCGAGTTACAGAGTATTGAGTGCAGAGGGAGAGCAGAAAGACCGCTTCATTCTTTATGTCCGTGTATATCATGGACGTCTTCTGTTTTCTGATGCCTTTTCCCTTAATTATTTGGATTTGGACTCCATCAGAGGCTGATCCCATCCATGTCTACCATTCAAAGTTGTGGGAAGACAAAGCTTCAGATTTTGTGTATGAAATATTTAACTGGGTAATGGTACCACTGCATGTCACTATCTTTGGCCACTTGCCACCCAGGATCTCAGAAAGTATTGCGATAAATCTGAGCAGTATAGCTGACTAGTATGTGGAAGCATAATTTCCATACCTCAGGGTTTTTGGCGCTTATGTTCCTCAACATGCCTTACCATTATTCATACTCGATAGGCTATCTTGTCGTGAGATTTCTAGGCAAACCGTAATCAGTGGCATAAGAAAGGAACTTAAGGGATATTCTAAGAATGTATGGCCACCTTTTCCTATTCATTTAAATTCCTATTCTTTGTTATATTTCAGGCATGATAAAGCTGAGGCAGTAGCGCTCGAAGACCTGAAAATGGTTCATGTCGAATTCAAGAAGCACGATCCACATAGGGTCGTAAGTATTCACTTAGCCAGTTGTGGGCTTAAAAGGTTCAAGCACGAAAATTCACCCTCGAATGACATTTTTCAAGGTATGAGATCTTATGCCAAGGTTTTGGCTCAGATACAAGCCCTGGCGGCCGAAGAGAGGGCCGATGTTTTAAAATTCCAAGAACATCAGCGGAGTTGCCTTCTCCCAATATTGCGGGGTGAGAATCCAATAACAACAGAGGTGCAGCAAAAAGAAGCCGAAGGCTCCAAAGATTCAACACCCAGACAAGAAGAACACCAGGACATGGAAGAGCCAACTGGGAGCCTGAAACTAGAAATGAAAACTCTCGATCCGTCGAAAAATCCGACTCCAGTTGCCACTCTAGGCCAAGTACCTAAGCAAATCAGAAATCCCATCGCCTTCATTACTCCCTTACAGTCAACTAAAGGGAACATAGACGCAGGGTGTATTTTCAATGAAGAATTGAGACCTATAAGGATGGAAGAGCTTCCTCCAAATGAGTTCTTTTTTGATAAAAAGAGAAAAGCTGTGGTAAAAAGAGAATTCTATCAAGAAGTAAGATCAACGGCCAAAAAATTTAAGGTGTTGACTGACGAGAAAGATATGAAGAACGAAGAGTTTACGATAGAAATAGCTAGAACATTAGGGGTGTATTCTACGACAAACCAATTTTCAGTCGGGGTTTTGAAAAATCAGCAAAAGCGAAAAAATCACCTCATCAAAACCTTAGAAGCTAAACTAGCCACATCAGAGGAAGCTGCGAAGGACCAGATGAACACAACAATAGAACAAGCAAGAATGGCCGATAAAAAGGAAATTGATCTGCTCAAAGCTAAGCTCTAACAAGAAGAGTTGGTAGCTCAGACCAGTCAAATACAGGTAGGTTAACAAAGAGACTTGATAGGGTAGCTACATGTTAGATTAGAGTTCGCCGAAAGCCAAGTTATAAATATCGGGATATTCCAGTCCCAGGCTATGGAGATTCGGAGCAGAGTTTCTACAGCCCAACAAAGTTTACTTGCCAAGGTAGAGACGATTCAGGACAACTCCCTGCTTATTTATCAAGTATTGGAAAACTTATCTGTCAGAGAGAGAGAAGCTGGAGCAGATCAGGTCACATTTCAAGAGACTGTAATAGCTACAACAAACAGGGAATCGGGAAATAGTTCCAAGTTTTCCATTTTAGAACAGACCTGAGGTAATATTTTGTTGAAATAATGGGAACTCGACATATCAGAAGGAGAATTGCAAGCCAAGAAGGTAAGGAAATCCTGTGAAGAGGCTTTTGGTTCTATAGATGGAAATATGTTAGGCATTGATAGCGAGAGTAACACTGAGACACTGAGCCAAATGAATATGGAAAAACTCTCGCTTGATATAAATGAGAAAGAAGAAAGAGATTCGACTGAAGTCTCACAAGTAAGTCTGGCAGGCATAGTTCAAATAGATAAATGGATTATTAAACCAAGTGTGCGATTGTGCACTATCGACACCCTAGACCGACAGATGGAAGAAAGGTTGCCACAATTAGTCAGAGATTGTTACATTTTTTAGGCCAATTTTCAAGCAGAACCTTCTAGGTTGATATATCGGCTAGTCGAAAAATGTGTCACTTGTACCGAGCATGCAAGGGGACAGGCTTCTGGTACCAAATAAAGATAGAGATAAAGAAATGAAACGATTAATCTCCTTCTTGTTGTAACTGAAAATCCTGGAACGATTGAGATTCCATCATATGTAAATCTATATAAATATACAATAGAAGGAAGGACCAGAGGCTGGACCTTTTTGGGTCGATTGTAATAGAGATTTTCTCCCTTGAGAGTTAATATAAAGCAAATCCGAAGATTCTCAATTCCATCACGACTGTGTTATGAGTTTGTTTCCTTGTATCTCATATTTAATTTAATTTCATATATTTATCTGATGAAGGTTTCGCTATAACTTAGTACAACCTCTACTATAGTGAATAAATTTTAGTTTTCTATATTGTTTACCATTTTTCCTCTATATCAGTTGTCAGTAGGTATAAGACCAGTGAACACTTTAGATTTCTATATATATTTTATGCTTCATCAGGTTATTTCTTTATCTTTTTCTTCCTTTGTTTACAAGTGAGATTCTCCCTTGATAGGAGCCTTACATGATAGACAACTTAATGTTTTCTCACACCTCATACACATTTATTAAAATATAACTCAGTTATAGGAAAGGACCTTTGGTTTGCACTTTATTTTCACTACTGGAGCTATAAACTCTCCTTTATACGACTGAAATCGAGACAACATCTAAAAGGTTTTGAGATTTTCTTATCATTTTGTTCCTCTATGACTGTCCCTATGACAAGACAACCTAATATCAAACCCGAACTATCAGATCAAACACATACTGCCTTGAACCTTTTTGATACTATTATTAAAACAACCACTACACAGGTAGAACTTGAACGTTCATGGGCAATGATTGAAAGGGACATAAACATCTAGGAACAGTTGGAAGCTAGACAAAAACAACTTAGAAATCAGCCCTAGCTTCCCTTGCCAAAGGTTGACTTTTCTTCCTTCTCTACCCCTTCCTCACTTTCCGATGCCTAGACACTGTACTTCTAAGCCTTAAGTACAGACTCTGGAACAACACATCTGACTATGTTGTAGGCACAGTTCTCACTCAACACGGTCATCCGATGGCATACCGTAGTGAGACACCCTTAGATACTGTCCAAAAATACCCCACTTATGACAAGGAAATGTATTTCATTGTACAAGGTTGTCGTCAATGGAAACATTACATTCTAGGAAAGGAGACAATCATCCACACTGATCACAAGACTCTGCAGTTCATACAGACACAGAGGAAGTTGCAGAACGACCACCATCAGAAGTAGTCCACCTACCTATAGCAGTTCCATATCAACATCAAGTATAAGATAGGGAGCACAAACCTTGTCGATGACTGCCTCAGTAGACCTCTTGTGGCTACACTCACCACTGTGCTCCATTCCTATGGACATGAGGCATTTGAGTGGCCCCAACATTATTAGCAAGATCCAGACCTCGCCACCACCTATCAACTCTTGGGTACAGACAAAAATGTCACCAATTTTCACATTCAAGACAGACTGTTATGTCATATTGGCCATCTCTATGTTCTTGCAAGTGAGTGTGTAAAGCTGATATGGGATGTTCACTACAGTCAGATGGCAGGACATTTGGGCATGGAGAAAACTGTGGTCGTTCTATAGAAACATTTTTATTGGCCAAAACTCTTAAGGGACGTCAACAAGTATATCGGATCCTACACTGCCTGTGCCATTGCCAAACCCGCCATAAGGAAGAAAGGCTTATACACGCCTCTTCCTACTCTTGAGAGGCCTTGGGAATCCATCTCGATGGATTACATGTCTGGCCTTCCATCCACCAAGAAAGGAAATGATTGTGTATTTATGTAAGTTGATCGGTTTTCAAATATGGCCATCCTCACAGCCTACAATAAGAGAATCACAGTGACAGATACTTCCAAGCTCTTCTTTGAATGAGTGTGGTCAATTTTGGGATACCACAGACCATCATCTCCGATCGGGACAACAGGTTCCTCAACACATTTTGGTCGAGTCTCTAGTCACTGTTGGACACCAAGCTCACTGAATCCACTGCTTTCCACTCTCAAACTGAGAGCAAAACAAAGGTTGTCAATCAGATGATTGTGCACATCTTTCACATGTACAACTCTAAGCATATGTGTACGTGGGATGAGATTATCCCCTATATTCATCACAACTATAGCAGGGCTCTCCATAGCTCCACCGGCCATAGACCATTTCAGGTGGGGCTGGGATTCCAACCCTTGGGTCCCATTGATGTTGTCACACGCCCACTACGACATAATAAATTTTTCACCTTTTTTCAAGGGACGAAATCCCCAAAACCCTACGAGTCTTAGAAAAGGATAGCTCTCCCCTTTTTCCACCTCCATGTGATCGTTGATCATGATCACAGGCCAAACAACTAGGTGCCTTTTCGCATTTCGCGACTCAGTGATATAAGTGAGTCGAGACTTTCGGCTCTGCAAACCCTGAATGTCGAACTGTCGAAGAGACTTTGATCAACAATTAGCCCCCTAGGCTATGCCTTGGTCCGCATGACCACTTCTCATAAGACCACAGTCTTAGTCCCTTCGGGACTTATCAATACAAGAGCCTGACCTCTTGTCAATGGGACTCCCAAATTCCCGATTTCTGATTTCCCGACATGGCCTTTGTCACATTATCCCTCCTAGCTATGCCCTGATCTAGGTGACCACTCCTCATAAGACCTCCATCCTATTTCTTTCAGAATTTATGAATACTAGAGCCTGACCTCTTGTCAACGAGACTCCCAAATTCATGATTTGCGAAATCCCGATGGACTCTTCCTTTTGGGATTCTCCCGAAATCCTGGATTGCTACCACGTATCCTCCCTCAGATGGATGGTCCTCGTCATTTTATGATTTCATGACTTGCAACCCCCAGTGACACAAATCCTCTATCAACTCTAATCCCTGGTATCTGAAATACCGATGGACTTTTGATTTTTTCCATGTGTCCTTCATGGATGGACGGTCCAGATTGTTTCGAGACTTCCATCATGGAGTGTCCCGATATCTTGTCCTCGAGACCTCTGAAATCCTAAAGCTTTAATCCCTGGAATGGGAAATCTCACGACACATATCCTCCCTATATCGGATGGTCCAGATTTGTTTTGAGACTTCCACCATGGAGTGTCCCGATCTCTTGTCATCAAGACTTCCAGAATCCCAAAATCTGAATCCCCAATACCGACTCCTCTTTCGGGACTTTCACCCTTGTTCACAAGGGCTTAACCCTCATGCATCTCCTGATAGATCCAACGAATGACGGGTTTTCTAACTAATATCTGATGACTCAGATCTATCCCGTGCTGTGCACTCTCCCACTGCTTCCTGGACGTGGAAAAACCAACGGTCCAGATACTCCCACAGACATTGGGGATCTATGGTCCCGATTTTCTTCACTACTCATGAAGATAAAGGAAAAAGGGTTAAGGCATGTGACACCCTCGTTTCTTCCTCCAATCTAATGGTCGTGAATGACCACAGATATTCTGACCGGATCTCGTCCATCGATCAATACTTATCCCTACGCTATTATTTTGGGATTTCAAGAGGATCATTCTTCCTTGTACAGGGTTACTAAGACTTGTGCCTTCCAATCCTTTTCCAGGTTCTTGGTGAGCTTTCCAAGAAGGGTGTCTCTATGGGGAGGTCTATCCAGGGTATTACCTGAGATGAATAAGGGTATAGATTTCCCGAGAATAGACTTGAAGTTTGAATTAGATTGGTATGCATATAAATAGCGATTTATAAAACATAAGCCATACGCAGTCTTTCCATTATAAGCATGCAACCACCATTTCTGAAATCAAAACACTACACATGCAGTCTTATACTCAAACCATTCATAAAACTGCACAGACTATGAGCATACATGTCAGCATATAAATTTCAAGATGCAATATGTAAAACACTTATCAGAAATAACACCAGATGTGATTGCAACTACTGAGAGGGGTGCTCGTTTCCACCCAACCGTAGGCTCAGCGAATCCCAATGGATTTACCACTAGCTACCCGAAAGCTGAGACCAAGATGCTGTGAGACTGCGTCTCTATTTTCCAATGACCGAGAATGAAGGTTACTCTCCTTCTTCTCTGCTATCACTCACTCTATATTTTCCAAAGTTCTTCTTCCTTCCCTCGCGTCTGTCCCTAATCGCCCACACTTCCTTCATTTTCTCTCTTCAGTGAGGTTACGTGTGGTACAATTTTCCTCACAGTGGTCAGGTCTGAGGACTCCATGGATGGGTGATTCACCCCCATCCATCATTACTCATGAGGATCCCTTTACCTACCAATCTGACGAGTCATTTAATTCAGGCCCAACAACCCGGTCTTGGTTCTCCAGGCCAGTGAAGTCCAAATACGGTATTGGTTTCGTTGGAAGTTAACGCCACCTTTCCAGGTGCCTTCCACCACTTTTCTTTAGCCACCGTGGTCTCTTTTTCAGCATGCCCCCTCTCAGCAGTCCTGCAATATATATATTCATAATATTATTTACATTCATCAAAATTTTTCACAAGGTCCATTCACATCACACATTCACATTTCTGAGTTTGCCACAATACTTGTCCAGTATAGTTATTTTTACAGACTGGGGGAAATAGGGTGTTACAATTCCCTCCCCCTTAAAGGAACACCATCCTTGGTGTTTTTTCTCAAACACCTGTCATGCCTTTCTCATTCAGACACTTTAGAAGGATTAACCTTCATCCTCGGTCCAGTCCTTTTTCAGGATCTCAGTCTTCATCACCTGCCTTCCATAATTCTTGGACAACAAGCACATTAATCACAATTTAGTGCAAAAACATCTTATTGTTGCTCATAATTCAAAAGGAAAATTTCATAATCTGAGCACAATACTTATCTGTGCAGTTTATGGATCTGTATCCACATGGTAGTTTTGTTATCCATGCTCATCGTCCTCCTTGATGTACCCATTGGATGCATGATTCCAATTCAATATCTCACAAGAGCTATCATGATTTCATCGTCCTTTCCAAGGTTTTCCCGCATGGGAAACTACCCACTGTGTGCATGATCCCAATAGTTTACAAGAGTTATTAAAGTCTCCTCTTCCTTGCGGTCACTCACCCTCCAGACCCAGGCTCAGGCATCTCCTTTACTGTTATACAGTCCCTCGGGTGATCCATCTTGCCCTATCAAGGTTTTCTCGCATAGGAAAATTTCAGAGACTCTATCGAGTCTTACAATCAAGGTGTCCCTCAGACTTGCTCTGCTGAGGCATCCCTCCGGATTGTGTTACCTCAACATAATTTATTTCAGGCGATCATGACTTATCACTGGGTTTTCACGGCTCAGTAGTAGCCATGCTCATCATCTTCAACTTTGAAAACCTTCATCTGTTCCTTTCTGGACAGATCTTTTCTCCTCACCTGTATCACAAGTATACAAAATTCATGAGACATCATTATAAATTCTAACTTTTAGAATTTTATTGCAAATCTGTCACCCACAGATTTTCCAATCTCACGATTAGTTTTCATATTTGTTCCACACAGGAACCAGATTCACAATTATGAGACTTTCCTTCCCATAACGGTTTGGATCAGTAGGCAATTGGCCTTCCTTATGGGCTTACAATGCTGCCATATCTAAGACCCCTTTGCTTCCTGCACTTTCAACTTCAATCGACCAAACAACTTGTTAGCTTTTCCATACATATACATTTTATTGCACCTTTACAACATTGTCCCAACAATTCTAGAATTGTGCATATTTAACAATTAAAGTACTTTCTCAAAAGGAAATACCACTCCTTGCAGTTTGGCTCAACAGGCAATCAGTATTTCCTATGGACTTACCTTACTTCCATATTCATGACCCTTTGCTTCCTGCAATTCGTTCTTTACACAAACAAACAATTGCTAGTTTTTTGTCAACATACCAAACTTTTCAAAACATAATTCAATATTTAAAAAGGGTTTTAACAATTGTGTCAATATCCATGGCCACATTCATACCCAATGTATTCCTTGATTGTCAATGCATTCATGATATATCAATTCATGAATTCTTCCAGGGGTTACAAACAATGTTTACTACCAGAGGTTCATACCTCCGTTATTCAGGTTCTTTGTCCTGAGTCATACCTTACTTGGGTATCCAAGGCATACACAACCTTTCAAGTTTTCATGCATAACATGAGACAATAAAATATTTTGGAAGGGATTCTTACCAAATCCCTTCATACCTTGTGCCACACAGGCATGAATATCTTTATACCAGTTCTTGGTTGCTAGCACCCTCTTTCTTATTTTTACCTCATCACCAGTGCTTTATGGGGACCTTTACAGTTCTGTCAACAATATTTTGATCGCAGCCTTTTCCTGGTCATTCTCTATTTGAGGTTGTTCATTATTGGCAATTGTCTTTCTCAACAGTTCCAATCTTATTTCTTTCTACACATGACATACACCATAGGCATATTAGTTGTCATGTAAATTAAAATGCAAGTACCATAGCATTTAAATTAATAAAATATTTTCAGACATGTCCTAGCATGTCCATATGTACTTCATCCCACTATCTTTAGTGTTTTCATGAATGCAACACAACAGTTCTCAATCATTTTTTACAGTATTACAACCATCATCACTATGGTGTCAAAACATTTTCGTTCATCAATGTACTAGCTTTCTCATCCCATAGAAACATAATGTACATCAAGGAAAGAATTGAGGGCTCTCCCCTTCTTCAAATTCTTTCTACATCGCCTGGGGCTTTTCAGCCCAGTCAAGTTATCTCTAAGGTCTCACAGACTTTTCTTAATCATAGATTCAACCAAGACTTATCAGTCAAACATACTCATTTATTCATTTAATCATACTCAGGGGGTTTACTTGCATCTTACCAACTATACCGGTTTCCACAACTGCTCTTTTTTTTTTCCGAGCAGCCTTGGTTAGGCCTCACCCTAACCCTTTTTGGGATAATCCAACATGCTTCAATAACAACTCTTTGCTCATAATGAATCATGAACATGTGCATCCTACACACTTCCATTCGGTTATCAGAATGATCAATATTCGGTTGTTAGTATTCTATTAATTACATGATTCTTTCAAAATGTAATCCAGGATTCTTATATATGGACAGGCCTTGTAGCCCATTGTCCAACCTTCAACAATTATTAGGGTTGTGACTCTGTTCCTCTGACAAAGTCCTTACATAGTTCCTCCACGTGGAACTCCTTTCAGCAGACAACCATCACTATCTGTGATGGCCTCAAGCCCGAATTAGCTTCAGCTTGTTAATAAGCATTCTTTAAGGGACATAGACATACATTTCTGGTATGTATTCCAGATTATGCATCAACACATGTTCTAGGTTTTTTCTAACTTACATCCATGATGTATATAGCTATACTCATAATTGTAAGTCTGTGTGCAGTTGCCATAGGTATATTTTACAACCCACATGCATCTTTGCTGTTAAGATCGGTCAATTCAGACTCATTCACAATTCTTCTCCTGTGATGCTCAAAGGCGTAATCATTTGTCTCTTATTATGACAAGAGAGAATCTTTGCTCATTTACCCTTTCATCTAATTATATTAGTACTTCCTAAGGAAATGGAATACATTCCCCTCAGGCTATTATTTGGAACAAAACTTTCATGACTCCCTAGAATGGAGTTAGCTATGCCTCCATGGTATTTATTAATCTGGACAAAAGCAATACTTGCTTCATGTTTCACTCATCAGGGAAATCATATCGTGCTTATAACTATACTCTTACATTAGTGTGCATTACTTTGCACGTTTAGTATCATTCATACCTTACCAGTATTAATATCAGGCTTCCTATTATGAAGCTTCACACTGCATTCAACTCATGCATATTCATCATACTAGCTCACGCCTTCTCCTCACGTGACCACCGACGATGACCACGATCCGAACTAAAAGGCCCTTCACATTTCGCGGTTTCAGGATTCATGTTGCAAGGAACTCTAGTTCCTCGATCCTCGAAATATGAAAACCCGAAAGACCGAAACTAAGGTTTTCTTGGCTCTTTTATTCATATGACCCTTCGCTCAGAACCGAAGGTCAACTCCCAGACACGCATCATGATCCCCGTATCTCGGCAAGTCCATGGACAATGCTCCATCGTTTCCCAAACTTCTGATCCATGTGGACCGGGCAATCTGGATCCCACGATCCATATCTCTCTAGCAATCAACGATCCTGATCAAGTCCCGGTTTTCCACATTTCGGGATTCTGGCGGAGTCTTCACCCCTTATCTCCTGATTTCGAATCCCCGAAATGTGTATGCGTCAGATCAACAATCCACCACCTATCTCGATCCAACGGCTCGGGTTGGACGTTGGGATTTCGTGACATGTGAGTCCTCAAAACTCTGCCCGTTGACTTCTAGACCTCCGACTCTCAAATATTCGATTACACCGGATCTACAGTCCAGGTCATCCACTAACCAACAACCTTGATTGAATTGGTGTTTTACCTGGCGCAACTTCGGAAAGTCTACGCTTCTATTTTCCCAATAGACGAAACCTCAAAGCTCTAGATCAACGACTCTCGTTGATTCCAATCTAACGAATACTATTCCTCCTGAGCTTGTGAGTGATGAGAGGTCATCCGCCTTATCTTTTCCGCTGATCAACTAGATCTAACGGTTCACGAAAATTTGGTATTCCTCCCTCCGATAATTCCACCATCCGTTCAAACTCTCGATACCCAAAATGTTGAAATTTTCAGATCGGATCAACTATCACCAACGGCTCTCCAACCAACAGTTGTGATTATGTCGCGATTTTGCATTTTGCGACTTCGGTACTTCTATCATGAATAACCTTGAATCCTTTGATCCCCGAAATTGCAAAATTTCAGAGTTCTCAATCTGACGGTCACGATTCTTCCACGATTTGACAACTCAGATATTGTCAGGGTTTCGCGTATCGGGATTTCGCGATTTCGCGTGTCGCGAAGTCGAAGACCTTTCACCGCTGTTCTCCCAATCCCCGAAATTGTGAAATTCTCTCTGACTGATCAATGGTATAGATCGCTCCTTGATCAACGACTATGATCTTTAAGCGAATTTCTCATCGCTTCTTTCAAGCCCTTTGGTTTTGCAAAATTCCAGTATCTCCTCGCAACTAACCAGTGTGCTACTTCCCCAAGATCGAACAACTTGAAACATTTCGGTTCTTTTTGAATGGATCTTGACTCTCGATCCCATCCAATCTTCAAAATTATTTTTTGAAGGATTTCTACCTCTATCTCTTCTGAGCTTTTAAGTTACTTACAGGACTAAATCTCATAGTCATAACTCATACGGAGGTTACCCTCTCTTTATGGAAACAACCAACAAGGGTCACTCTTGGGAATTAGCAACAGTCCTACAGGACTCCTCTTAATCTTGCTCAAATAGATTATCCTTGTTGTCGATTCTAACCATTACAGTCAGGTAATCTAACCCTACATATTTTCATCAGTCCTCTCAATCATGAGGAGTTATATGCTCAGGGTTTAGTCTTTTAATAATGCAGTAATTATAACTTTCTAAGGATCCTACCAGTCCTTACCAAATTTTCCTAAATCATGAAGGATTTCTTCATTTGGATCTTAATCCTTATCTAACCAATCATCTCAATTGCAAGAGACTCTACCTACTTTAGTAGGTAGCCATCGTAACACTAAAACAAGACAATGCAGCCCATGTCCCTTGTCTGGCTCGTGCAGCTTCATAGCACAATTTATTACACCTCTGTCATTCACACTCAGATCTTATCAATGATAATGAATAGTGAATCCCTACTCCTATAAGAATAGTTACCATTTTAATCAGAGGGGTTATAGAAATTCCCAGATTACAGTTTCATTCTGCAATCCTTCTCCTTAAAGAGAAAACACAGATAACAATATCTTCTTACGTAGCTCATACCTGAGCCGAAGCAGGCCAAGTGTTGTAACCATGCTCTAATACCAATTTGTCACACACCCACTATAGAATAATAAATTTTTCACCTTTTTTCGAGGGACGAAATCCCTGAAATCCTACGAGGCTTAGCATAGGCTAGCTCTCCCCTTTTTCCACCTCCATGTGATCATTGATCATGATCACAGGCCAAACAACTAGGTGTCTTTTCACATTTCGTGACTCAGTGATATAAGCGAGTCGAGACTTTCGGCTCTACAAACCCTGAATATCGAACTGCCAAAGAGGCTTCGATCAGCAATTAGCCCCCTAGGATATGCCTTGGTCCATATGACCACTTCTCATAAGATTGTAGTCTTATTCCCTTCAGGACTTATCAATACGAGAGCCCGACCTCTTGTCAACGGGACTCCCGAATTCCCGATTTTCGATTTCCCGACGTGGCCTTTGTAACATTAGCCCTCTTGGCTATGACCTAATCCAAGTGACCACTCCTCATAAGATCTCCATCCTATTTCTTTCAAGATTTATGAATACGAGAGCCCAACCTCTTTTCAACAGGACTCTTGAATTCCCGATTTGCGAAATCTCGATGGACTCTTCCTTTCGGGATTCTTCTAAAATCCAGCATTGCTGCCACGTATCCTCCCTCAGATGGATGGTCCTCGTCGTTTTGTGATTTCATGACTCGTGACCCCCAGTGACACAAATCCTCTGTCAACTCGAATCCCCGGTATCTGAAATACCGATGGACTCTCGATCTCCACCACGTGTCCTTCATAGATGGACAGTCCAGATTGTTTCAGGAATTCCATCATGGAGTGTCCTGATCTCTTGTCCTCAAGACCTCTGAAATCCTGAAGTTCGAATCCCCAGAATGGGCAATCTCATGACACGTATCCTCCCTAGATCGGACGGTCCAGATATATTTCGAGACTTCCACCATGGAGTGTCCCGATCTCTTGTCATCAGGACTTCCGAAATCCCGAAATCCAAATCCCCGATACCGACTCCTCTTTCGGGACTTTCGCCCCTGTTGACGAGGGCTTAAACCTCATGCATCTCCTGACAGATCTAATGGCTGATGGGTTTTCTAACTAAGATCTAACGGCTCAGATCTATCCTGCGCTGTGCACTCTCCCACTGCTTCCTGGATGTGGAAAAACCAACGGTCTAGATACTCCCATGGAAATTGGGGATCTAAAGTCCCGATTTTCTTCGCTACTCACGAAGATAAAGGAAAAAGTGTTAAGGCATGTGATGCCGCCGTTTCTTCCTCCAATCTAATGGTCCTAAATGACCATAGATCTTCCGACTAGACCTCATCTGTCGATTGATACTTATCCCTACGCTACTCTTTCGGGATTTCAAGAAGATCATTCTTCCTCGTATAGGGTTACTAAGACTTGCGCCTTCCAATCCTTTTCCAGTTTCTTGGTGAGCTTTCCAAGAAGGGTGTCTCTATGGGGAGGTCTATCCAGGGTATTACCTGAGACAGATAAGGGTATAGATTTCCTGAGAACAGACTTGAAGTCTGAATTAGATCAATATGCATATAAATAGCGATTTATAAAACATAAGCCATACATAGTCTTTCCATTATAAGCATGCAACCACCATTTCTAAAATCAAAACACTACACATGAAGTCTTATACTCAAACCATTCATAAAACTGCACAGACTATGAGCATACATGTCAACATATAAATTTCAAGATGCAAGATGTAAAACACTTATCAGAAATAACACCAGATGTGATTGCAACTACTGAGAGGGGTGCTCGTTTCCACCCAACCATAGGCTCAACAACTCCCAACGGATTTACCACTAGCCACCCCCGAGATGAGATCACGATGTTGTGAGACTGCATCTCTGTTTTCCAGTGACCGAGAACAAAGGTTACTCTCCTTCTTCTCTGCTATCACTCACTTTGTATTTTCCAGAGTTCTTCTTCCTTCCCTTGCGTCTGTCCCTAATTTCCCACACTTCCTACCTTTTCTCTCTTCGGTGAGGTTGCGTGTGGCACGATTTTCCTTGCAGTGGTCAGTTCTGAGGACTCCATGGATGGGCGGTTCACCCCCATCCCTCATTACTCATGAGGATCCCTTTACCTACCAACCTGACAAGTCATTTAATTCGGGGCTAGCGACCTGCTCTTGGTTCTCCAGGCCAGTGAAGTCCAAATATGGTATTGGTTTCAGTGGAAGTTAATGCCACCTTTCCAGGTGCCTTCCACCACCTTTCTTTAGCCATCCTGGTCTCTTTTTCAGCACACCCCCTCTCAGCAGTCCTGCAATATATATATTCATAATATTATTTACATTCATTGACCTTTTTCACAAGGTCCATTCACATCACACATTCACATTTCTGAGTTTGCCACAATACTTGGCCAATATAGTTATTTTTACAGACTGGGGGAAACAAGGTGTTACAGATGTTGCATTACCTCTTTCCACCACACATGCATAATATTCCCATGTTCAGTCTGAGGCCAACAAAGCCACCAAATTCATATAGCAGATTCAACACATCTGCTAACAGGTCCATGAGATTTTGTAGAGAGCCAATGATAAGTACAAGCAGTGCTATGATCAACATAGGGTACCACACCAATTTCAGGTGAGAGACAAGGTTTGGTTACATTTGCAGAAAGATCACCTTATAGGGCCCCATCGGAAGCTCCGCCCACTTCTCTATGGGCATTACACTATCACCAAGGATTTGGGTAGCAATGCTTTTGAGCTCAACACTCCACCCTTCCTTGGCTTGCACCTAGTGTTCAATGTGGACCTCCTTCGACCATATTTTCCACCCTTATTGGACACCTCAAAGATCACATAACAACTGACACCAACATAGCTCAACCCTGACTGCATGGAACATGCATCCACTGATCAGATAGTGGACACACAAGTCAAGGACACTCGCCAACAAAGGATCCAGCTTTATCGGGTTGTCAAGGCAGGGAAACTCCTACACCAAGGCAAGTGGATCACCTCAGGCCAAATTCAACAGAAGTTTCCTCACCTGATGGGGGAACTCAACGCAATGGAGACCATTTCTTCCTAAGGGAGGAGGATTGATCCAGGTGGATATTGGTGGCCACCCATCTATTCCAACTGTCTCCTCTTGACAGTTTTTAGTTCAACACATTCTTCTGTACTTCTTTGTAATTGTGGGTTCTACACTTTCTGGGATATATGAATCCCTACACATCTTCCAGGTGGATATTGGTGTCTACCCACCTAATCCAATTGGCTTAGTTTGAAATTTTTCATGTCAGTACATATTTTTGTACTTCCAGGGCTGTTTTGGGGCCCTAAATAGTGTTTTTTTTGGTTTGGCATAGTCAAACTATAGATAGAGTCAGAGTTTGTTGACATAATGTGTAGTTCTCAAAAAGACCTTTCAAACGGGCTATCACATGCCTAAAATGGAGGTCGTATGCAAAATTTACGACCTTGGAAAGTTGAGGTACCAACTTACCCATCGGGGCCCACATAACTTTTGGAGTTTCACCTCCTAGGGTTAGGTTTTTGGATGTCTAGGGTTTTGGCATTCATGCATAATGTTAAAAAGGCCTCTAGTGCC
>ML806257.1:21950-35249 GCA_009831015.1 Picea engelmannii | reverse complement strand
TCAAGCAAGAGTGAGAAAATAATTTGGGAGGTGCATTATAGTGGGGTCATGTAGGTCACTTTGGTGTGGAGAATGGAGTGGAAGTGTTGCAAAAGTACTTCTACTAGAAAAAACTCTAATAGGACATCAACAGGTATATTATACTATGCACAACCTGTTCCATCATTAAACTTACCATAAAGAAGAAATACATAAAGAAGAAATACATAACTGTTACCATAAAGAAGAAATACATAACTGTTACCATTTTCGCAATAATTTTTTTTCTAGAATGATTCAGACCGTGAAATTGGGATTCCAATGAGGAAACATATCCAAGTATTTGTGGTACAAATTTCAACTTGCAGGTCGTTGTATTTACACTGCATGGAAAATAGGGTTGGTGGCTAGTCCTGAAACTAGTCTAAAACATGTGTTTCAAGTAAAAATGTCATAACTTCTTCATAACAAATACAAATTTAGTAAGACAAAATATGTTGGTTAGAGTACAGTCTTTAGTGTTATATGTACAATTTCCATATCCATACAAAAAATATTCCGTGCGGGGCACACTCTACAAGTTCCCTCTCTAGAATAAGCCAAAATTCGACAAGGTATGCCATTTTTGCTATAACTCCTTTTTTGAGAGGTTCCAAGTAGTGATACCTGGAGAAATTGAATAAAACACACTGAAGAACATTGTGTACTATTTTCAGATCTTTATTCATTACAGGTACATAGTTATGATTATTTCAAGTTAGGGTTGTTGACTAATCCAAAACTAGTCATGTGAGACTAAAGTAAAGTTTGATGAAAATGCTAGTCTCTTGTTGTTAAAGTTAAGGAAGCTTTGCAGGTTGAGGTACATGTTGGTGCATGGTTGATGCACTTGTTTATGGTACAAATTGACTACGGGTTTTTTGGTACAAGGTTGGTGCATGGTTGATGCACTTGTTTATGGTACATGTTGATTACAGTTTGAGGTACAGGTTCATTCATGGTTGATGCATGGTTCAAATTGTTTGGTGCAGGTTGATTGGTACAGGTTTACAGTAGTATATCTCATAGTGATATTGTGACAGTGGTTCCATCATTCTACTTATACGTCAGGGTAGTTGGACGGGGCAAGGATAGGTGGTTGTAGCCACCTTTCGTTTGTAGCCAGAGAACATAGGGGGTTGTAGCCTCCTTCTAGTTGTAGCCAGAGAATTGGGGAGTTGGAGATTCCCTCAGGTTGTAGCCTCCTTCTGGTTGTAGCCAGAGAATTGGGGAGTTGGAGCTTCCCTCAGGTTGTAGCCTCCTTTTGGTTGTAGCTAGAGAATTGTGGAGTTGGAGCTTACCTCAGGTTGTAGCCTGAGAAACTAGGGGGTTGGCGCCTCCTTCCAGTTGCAGCCGGAAAACAAAGGAAGTTAGTGCTTCCAATGAATGTAATTATTCAATGCATATAAGAAAAATCATTCTTTGGTTTTCTCCCACTTTGGGTTTCCACATAAAAACATTGGTGTACTATGTATGTGTATGATTTTTCATTTGTTCATTGTTTATTTACTCTACAAATATTGGATGATAATGCTACATTGATACAACACTTGCATTATATGGTTAAAAAGGATTATATTGCTCTATTACTGATTCACCCCCCCTCTCAGTAATCCAACATACACTGAGTAGGTTAAAATTGATCGAGATGAAGAGCACCCACTAATAGAACATACAACTCTATCAAGTTGTCAAATAAAGGAAGCTAATTCACCATGAGTTGGATTTAGCAGAAGTTTCCCCATCTAATGGAGGAAATTTACGCAATGGGGACACTTACTTTGTAAGGGGGAAAAATCATCTAAGTGGATACTAGTGGCCACCCAACTCTTCCACTGACTTAGAATGGGTCTACATCTTGGAATTTCTACTATAGTTTTGTAGGTCTTGGAGTTTTGGTGCATTTTTCAGGCATTTCCCATGCATTTTTGGCAGTTGACTTGTCCAAACACATAGAGCATGGAAACAAACTCCATTTCCCAAATGGATTTTGTACTATGTGATATTTGCGTCCCTGGGAAGTTGATGTATCAACTAGGATCCTTGGGGCCCACATTCCTTTTTCCATCTCATTTCCTAGGGTTAGGGTTTTGTATCCTTAGGGTTTTTTCCTCTTAGGGTTTTATACTTTAAGTTAAAATACCATTTCAGCCTCTTGTATTGGGTTTCCTATCAATGAGCATAGCTAGCACATCTCTCTTTAAAGATAAGCTACCACCATTCTAACTAGTTTGTATTGCTTTGCATATTGCAATGTTTTCACTATTTCATTTATTAATAGAATTTGGGTTTCACTATATTACTATGTTCTTTGCATTTGTTACTATATTACTATGATCATGTTTCTCAAGAATTGTTCATTACTTGATTTCTTTAGAATGCCTAACCCAATGCCAAACTATGAAACATGTTCACTCTACTTATGCTATTCCAAAACAATAATATGCCCTCCATATGTTTAGCATAGTCAATCCAAAATCATAAACATACTACTTCTTGTTGCACATTGATATATATATATATATATATATATATATATATATATATAATCACATGATGCAAGAGATTGGGGATGTGCTTCTTCACTATGGTCTTGATGTATATTGTTTGAACATATCAGAGTGAATGTAGTCTCTCTAYTGTGCGATTAACATATGACTTGAATAGGGAATGCACATATMTTTTTCAAACACCAATTTKCTAAGGGACAACAACTTGATCACTAGTGCTCACAATCTAGGAATTGAGGTAATTATAAGTCAATSATTTAACAAGAATAAGAAGGTTGTTGTAAGGATTGAACAGGAAATTGGATTTTTGGTCGCTTTAATTAATTGAAAAAATGTGAATGACATATAATTTGAAGTGTGTGTGGTTCCTCAACGACTCAAACAATGGTTGGAGAGTAKATTAAATGTTGATTTCTAGAGAASTATTTAAATCTTTGGYTGGAATTAGGAAACATAGTCAATATTCCTTTTCCYTGATYTGTCAATCTCCTCTAGTAATGATATAGATGGYCCACAATAAAAAAAGGTWTTTTCSATCAGATCAACTTGGGGAGATCATTGTTCACAACATTTAAGTGGAACACACATAGGAATACATCAAAATGAAGCAATTACACCAAAAATATCATCCACACAGTTAATTAAATGCATTAGACAACAATATTTACCTTGGCGAAACTTGAAGTAAAAACTCTAGCAATGAATGACTATGCTAAATATTTATTTCTTGGCAATTGCAAAATTTATAATGGTGTCTAGCTCTTTGAAACATCTAGCAAATTACATGATAGTAATTTACTCAACATTCCTTCACTACTATGCCAAATACCCCTTCTTAGTCATTAGGAATGGGTTTATAGGTAGTACTAGCTTTATTGGGAGTAACTGGAAGGCCAAGTGTGCTCGTATCTTCATCTGCCCATTCATAGTGCTCTTTCTCCCTGATTTTGTCTTCTTGTTGGCAATGTTCCTCTTTAGGGTTAATTTTACTTCTTGTCCTTTTATTTTAGCATTTACATTGGAAATGTTTCACTTTGTAGGTGAGTGGTAGTTGATTGAGCTAATGTGGGGGAATTAACCTTGTCAATTGCAACCTCGCACCTTTTCATCATCTTCTATAGTCATGAGCTTTACTTATGTAGACAAAGTACTTATAATTTTTTCAATTGCTTTGTTTTGATATGAGCCATAACCATTCGATGTTTATTATGAATTCGTTTTAAATCACATTGGAACATGTCACAACATTAGTGATGCACATTTCTCTCGTTAAACTCAAATTATGGTTTGCACCTAAGATACACAAGTAATGGTTGAATGCATTTTGTGTTCCTTAGGACATCATTTTTTCAATTGTTCATTTATGTGAGGCACCACTAATAATCGATAGAGAAATTAATTAGGTGGCATCAACTCAGTGGTGAACATTATGTTTTGAGGTGCATAAATTAATTAGGTGACATCAAATTAGTGGTGAGCATTATGGTTTCAGGTGCATATATTAATTTGGTGGCATCAATTAAGTGGTTAGAATTATGTTTTGAGGAGCATATATTAATTGGGTGGCATCAACTCAATGGTGAGCATTATGGTTGGAGGTGTGTATACAAATTAGGTGGCATCAACGCAGTGGTGGGAATTATGGTTTGAGGTGCATTGCTCTTACTAAAGAGGTTTTGATTGACTTTTGGATCTCCTACCCATTGGTATCCTCATGCATTTATCGTATGATAAAATTCTAAAGAAACATAAAATATTTGTAGGAAAAACCTCCTCCTTTATTAAAGATTCCATTGACTTTATTCATAAAACCCACAATCTCCACCTTGATGAACAAGACCTTATGGTTAGCTTCGACGTGGTCTTTCTTTTCACCAAAATCCCCATTTTGGAAGCCCTGTCCCTGATCTCAACACTGGTAGACCCTAAAACTCTGGACCTCATCAAAATTTGCTTCTCTTCAACCTTTTTCACCTTTAAGGGGGTTTGTTATGAACAAACAGAAGGCACAACCATGGGGTCATCCTTATCCCTAGTGGTTGCCAACATATTTATGGAACATTTTGAATCTTTAGCCTTAAGCAACTTTCATCTCAAACCTACATGTTGGTTTCATTTTGTGGATGACACGTTTGTCATCTGGTCTCATAGACAAGCCAACTTAACCTCTTTATTTAATAATCTAACAAACTTTCCCCCCACATGCAATTTGTGACCATGGAAACTGAAAAGGACAACTCTATCCCTTTCTTAAATGTCCTCATCTCTCACCTTCTTGATGGCTCCAACTCCCATTGGGTCTATAGGAAGAAAACTCACATCTATAGATACCTCAACACCACCTCCCACCACAATCCGGCTCAAAACTATGTTTTCCTTAAAACCTTGCTCACTCAGGCCATCCGTATTTCTTCCCCTAAATTCCTCGCAAAGGAAAAGGCCCACCTGACCAAAACCCTTTTATCCAATGACTACTCTCTCTCTCTCAAATCAACCAAGCTTTTCGCTCAACCAGCAACCCTAAACCAAAAATCACCTCTCCCTCCTTCCCTCCTCACACTCTAATCTCTTTACCTTATATCTAGGGCACCACCGATCAAATCTTGAAACTCTTAGCTAAGAAAAATATTAAAACTGTATTCAACCCTACAAAATTGTAAAACAACTTTTTAGAACTGCTAAAGATAAATCCGACTTGATGCTTGGCCCAAGAGTTTACTAAATCCCTTGTTCCCATGGGAAATCCTATAGAGGTCAAATTGGTAGAACATTTAAAGCCTGTCTTAAAGAGCATATAGTCGATACCACCTATAACCGAATCTCCAAATTAGCCATTGTCGAACACTCTTTTTGATGAAATAATGTAACTGCGAAGAGCATTCTTATTATTATTTTATTATTGGATTAAATCCCCATTGTGGATTAATCATGTCATTATTATTATTATTGTTATTGGATTAATCCCCATTGAGGATTAATCATGTCGGTAATTGTATAAGGACCAAATCCCCTTTTGCGGATTGGTCATCGGACAATTACAAAGGACAAAATAAGAAGTCAGCCCCAACAGTTATAATGGAAGGCCCATAATTAATTAAAGGTGGGTTTACCCACCCAGAGTGAGAGGTTGGCCCTGCGAGTTGTGACCTTTCACACGTGCCAAACTGCTATAAATAAGAGGCTAGCGCCTCACTTCAAACACACAACTCACTTGCTCATTTCTCTTATGAGGCAAGATGCAATTACCAGAGAGAGGAGGAGAAGAGTGGCACATCTCTTGGGGAGGACTTTCTATATTGGTTTGAGTTATCTCTTGAACATTGTATAAGCTATTTATGAAAAGGAAGTTTTTGCTGGGTTTTCTTCCCCTAGAGGGTTTCCCAGGATAAATGTTGTGTCTCTTGTGAATGTGTATTTCTCAGTGATCTTGTTCTCATTATGCTCTTATCTATTGAAATGAAAAGAACTATAATAATGGCATAAACATTAACATGGTATCAGAGCCAACCTAAAGGAAGCACAATTTGCAAGAGGAAAAATGTCACTGTTACCATACCCAAAAATTAGGGTTTTGAAAAAGTATATCTTTTCAGCTCCCTAACTTCCTAGAAAGCTGCGCCCTCCCCCAAGGATCAATTTGGCACCTAGAGTGCACCTTTTCAGTGGCTGGATCTCCCAAAAAGTGAAACCCTAGTTTCACAAAAGTACCAGAAGTACCAGAAGTACCAGAGTACCAGAAGTACTGGAAGCATGAGTCCAGAAATCCGTAGATCAGATTTGACGGGGTAAAATTTGGATTTTCTCAGATCTGAGGACACCAGGCTACTTTCCTCAGCCAAGCACACCTCCTGGTAAGGTCAAAATTTGATTCTGAGCACTTTCAATTTTTTGGTTATTTTTGTTGCCGAAAGTACAAGATGGCTGCAAGCACAAAGCTTGTTGAGAAATTAGAAGGCATAGACAACTTACGTGCCTGGAAGTATAGGATTGGTCTGATCCTTGCAGAGAATGACCTATCAAGATTTATCAAAGAAGAAGTGGAGGAACTTGAAGATGATGTAGAGAAAGCGAAGCATCAGAAGGACTCAATCAGGGCTCAGAGAACCATTGCAGATTCAATCAAAGACCACCTGATCCCATATGTATCGTCAAAGAAAACCTCGACGAAGATGTTTGATGCTCTAAGAAAACTATATGAGGGAAAGAACATCAACTGAAAGATGAATCTCAGAACTCAGTTGAAGAATACCAAGATGCAGAAAGGAGAAATGATTCAAGAATATTTCTCCTGAATCTTCGAAATAAAAGAATAGTTGAAAGCGATTGGAGACACCATTGATGAAGACAAATTTGTAATAACCGCCCTAAATGGTCTCACAATACCTTGGGATGCCTTCATCTAGTCAGTATGTTGTAGAAAGGAAAAAATACAGTTTGAAAGCCTATGGGAAGAACGCACCCAAGAAGAGACAAGGGTAGCCAACCGTGAAGCACTAATAGCAAGGGATGATGATCAAGCCCTAGCTACTCATAAAAAAGGAGGAAGAAAGAAACCCTACTTCAAAAGGGAATCTCATAGAGAACCACAACCATTAAACAAGTTCAACAACCAAGAATCTCATTCAAGAAATTTTCAGAAGAAAAGACAACGCAAGGGATGAGATCTCTCATCTATACAATGCTATCATTGTGATAAGATGGGACATAAGGAGAACAATTGTCTAGTCGTAAGAGAAGAGTACAAGAGGAAGCACAAAAGGAAACATGCTCACATTTCCGAAGATGAAGAACCACCTATGAAGATGATTAATGACCATGTCTTAATCTCATCTCTTTCAGGATCTGTATCACCTGGAGAGGACACATGGCTCATTGATAGTGGTGCATCAAAGCATATGATGGGTAAGAAAAATACTCTCTCTTGTATTTCTGAAAATAAGTTTTCTCAGAAAGTAACTCTTGGAGATGATTACCAATATCCCATCAAGGGAATAGGAGAATCAAACTACAATCTAGATTCAGAAAACTCAATAACAATGAAGGACTTACTCTATGTACCGGGCCTAAAGAAGAACTTACTCTCCATATCATCTTTAGACAAGAAAGACTATAGAGTTGCCTTCATAGTTGGAGAAGTTCTTATGTGGGCTAAGGGAGAAACCTTAAATGAAGCAATCGTCATCGGAAGTGAAGAAAATGGTTTATATAAGATGAAGGGTCACCCAGAAATTGCTATGACCCATGCCATCGAAAATTCATGCGAACTTTGGCATAGAATATTGGCCCACATCAACTACAAGGCGCTACCTTACATATGCAAAGCTTTCACAGGTTTACCAGAACTCAAGGTTGATCAGGAAGGCATATGCAATGGATGTGTGCAAGGGAAGAACATCAAGAACCCCTTTCCAAAGAGGGACAACAAAGCAGAAGGAGCATTGGAACTCATCCATTCTGACGTGTGTGGCCCAATGCCATTATCCTCCATTAGCGGGTATGTATACTATGTATCATTTATTGATGATTATTCTTGTAAGACCTAGATATATTTCTTAAAATATAAAGCTGAAGTATTCAGTAAATTCAAGGAATTCAAAGCCTTGATAGAGAATCTTTCCAAAAGAAAGATTAAGATACTCAGGTCAGATAATGGAGGAGAATATACCTCTAAGGAGTTCGTAAGATTCTGTAGAGATGTCAGGATCAAGAGGGAACTAACTACTCCCTATAATCCCCAACAAAACTGTGTTGCTGAAAGGAAGAACAAAACGATTATGGAAGCTATGAAGACCATGATTCATGATCAAGATCTTCCTATGTGCTTATGGGCAGAAGCAGCTATGGCAACTATTTATGTGCAGAACAGACTATCCCATAGTGCACTTGGGTTCAAGACCCCAGAATAAATGTTCACCGGAAAGAAGTCAGAGGTAAGCCATCTCAAAATATTTGGCTGTCCAGTGTTTATCCATATACCGAAAGAGAAAAGAAATAAGCTGGAACCCTCCGGAAAGAAGGGAATATTTGTGGGATACTGTGAGGTATTCAAGGCCTTCAAAATCTACATACTTGGTCACTGCCATATTGATATCAGCAGGGACGTGACCTTTGATGAAGAAGCTGCACTTAATAAATCGAGAAGATGCCAGCTTGAAGAGGTATGTGAAGAGGAACCTGTAAATCCTAGGACGAAAGAATCTGTGAGGGAAGTTCCCAGAGCTGCAGAACCTATAAGGGAAGTCATAGCTTCCCCTGATGAGGAGACTCCTGAAGATCATGATATAATAGAAGTCCAAGAACCTCCTTAAAGGACCTTCTCCCATAAAAGAAATCCTTCTTGGGCAAGAGAGCTTATTCAATATGGAGAGAAGTATGGTGTTCCAGAAGGAACCACAAGACAGGTGAAGAGACCAAAGACATTCTCCAGTTACATGGCTTTGATGTGCAATCTACTTGATGAAGAACCTACATGTTTTGAAGGGGCCATCTAGAAGAAGGAATGGGCAGAGGCCATGACAGAGGAATACCAATCCATAATAAAGAATGATGTATGGGAAATTGTTCCTAGACCAAAAGGTAAGGATGTGGTATCATCAAAATGGCTCTTCAAGATAAAACATGTTGTTGATGGAAGTATAGAGAAATATAAAGCAATATTTGTCACTTGTGGCTTTTCCCAGAAGGAAGGAATCGACTATGAAGAGACATTCGCTCCTGTGGCCAGATACACTTTGATCAAAACCATTATAGCTCTTGCTGCTAAGATGAAATGGAAGCTGTACCAGATGGATGTGAAGACAGCTTTCCTGAATGGTTTTATCGAAGAGAAAGTGTATATAGAGCAAACCAAATGATTTGAGGTTGAAGACAGGAAATCTCATGTATGTCGATTGAAGAAAGCCTTATACGGATTGAAGCAAGCTCCCAGAGCTTCGTATGGCCATATAGACAGTTTCTTGACGAGCTTGGGCTTTACCAA
Source organism: Picea engelmannii (assembly GCA_009831015.1). Taxonomy (NCBI): domain Eukaryota; kingdom Viridiplantae; phylum Streptophyta; class Pinopsida; order Pinales; family Pinaceae; genus Picea; species Picea engelmannii. The sequence goes on along the minus strand of ML806257.1, from coordinate 25,742 downwards.
GAGTAAAGCAGATTCAAATCTCTACTTCAAGATCATGGATAATGAACCAGTAATACCATTACTATATGTGGATGACTTATTCTTAACTGGAGAAGAAAAACTCATCGCTGAATGTAAACAGAGACTTGCCGCAGAATTTGAAATGAAAGACCTTGGCCTAATGCATTACTTCTTAGGTCTTGAGGTATGACAGAGTCTGCAAAGAATCTTCCTTAACCAAGGGAAGTACACGGTCGAAATCTTAAAGAGATTCGACATGCTAGAATGCAAGTCCATGAATACTCCCATGGAAGCAAAGCTGAAGCTGCTGGTCGATACTTCATCAAATTTGATAGATGCCACTTTGTACAAACAGATTATTAGATCGCTGATGTACCTAAAAAACACTAGACTAGACATCTGTTTTGCAGTGAACACCTTGAGTCAGTTTCTGGTAGAGCCCAAACGTGTTGACCTAGTGGCTGCAAAACATGTGATGAGGTACCTTAAAGGTACAGTGGATTATGGTCTCAGCTATGATGGAGATCATGACTTCATACTGAGTGGATATACTGATGCAGATTGGGCAGGAAGCATTGCTAATAGAAAAAGCACTTCCGAATGTTGTTTCAGTTTAGGATCATTTATGATCTCGTGGCAGAGTAGGAAGCAATCTAGTATTGCTCTCATCACAACAGAGGTAGAGTACATTGCCACATGTTCTACTAGTTGTGAAGCTATATGGCTTCGAAAGTTGTTGACAGGCCTATTTGATTTGGAGATGAGAGAAACTGCGATTCTATGTGACAATCAAAGCTGTATTAAAATGATAGAGAAGCATGTGTTCCACGACAGGTCGAAGCACATAGATATCCGCTATCATTTCATCCATGACATGGTACAGAGAGGAGCCTTGAAGCTCCAGTACATTAGCACAGATGAACAGGTTATTGATGTGTTGACTAAGCCTCTATCTCATGTAAAGTTTGAACACTTTCGAGATAATCTTGGTATTGTCCGAAAGGACCCTCCCTGAAAGGGGGAGTAGATGTATTCCTTGCTTTTGACCTCGCTGTTAGATGTAAAGCAAGATGAGTCATGCTTCTGACCTCGCTGTTAGATGTAAAGCATGACGTTGTGTGATCCTTGCTTCTGACCTCACTGTTAGACGTAAAGAAAGATGAGTCATGCTTCTGACCTCGCTGTTAGACGTAAAGCATGATGTCGTGTGATCCTTGCTTCTGACCTCGCTATTAGATGTAAAGCATGATGTCGTTTGATCCTTTCTTCTGACCTCACTGTTAGACGTAAAGCAAGATGAGTCATGCTTCTGACCTCGTTGTTAGACATAAAGCATGATGTCGTGTGATCATTGCTTCTGACCTCGCTGTTAGACGTAAAGCAAGATGAGTTATGCTTCTGACCTAGTTGTTAGACGTAAAGCATAATGTCACTAATTCCTTGCTTCTGACCTAGTTGTTAGACATAAAGCAAGATGATTCCTCACTTCTGACCTCGTTGTTAGACGTAAAGCAAGATGTTGATGTGTTCCTTGCTTCTGACCTCGTTGTTAGATGTAAAGCAATATGAGTCATGCTTCTGACCTAGTTGTTAGACGTAAAGCATGACGTTGTGATTCCTCACTTCTGACCTAATTGTTAGACGTAAAGCAAGATGATGATATTACTTGCTTCTAACCTAGTTGTTAGATGTAAAGCAAGATGTCACTGACACTGAGCTACCAACTTAACCACTGTGACATTGAGCTAGTGTAGTACTATGATGTGCCAGCCTAGTGCTGTGATGAGGTATCATTTTTATTGATACATATTTGATGCAAATGATGATAGCATTCTTTCGAGAATGATGATGCTGCTAATGAAGAAAACTTTCGATGACTCGTAAATGTGCTAGACAATGGTTCAAGATGATATTGACGATACTGTCCTCCAGATGCCACTGATGATGCAGACCTCTCTCGCCTGATGATGATGAAGAATACCCTTCTTGTTAAGGGGGAGTGTTGAAATAATGTAACTGCAAAGAGCATTCTTATTATTATTTTATTATTGGATTAAATCCCCATTGCGGATTAATCATGTCATTACTATTATTATTGTTATTGGATTAATCCCCGTTGAGGATTAATCATGTCGGTAATTGTATAAGGACCAAATGCCCTTTTGCGGATTGGTCATCGGATAATTACAAAGGACAGAATAAGAAGTTGGCCCCAACAGTTATAATGGAAGACCCAAAATTAATTAAAAGTGGGTTTACCCACCCAGAGTGAGAGGTTGGCCCTGCCAGTTGTGACCTTTCACACGTGCTAGTCTGATATAAATAAGAGGCTAGTGCCTCACTTCAAACACACAACTCACTTGCTCATTTCTCTTATGAGGCAAGTTGCAATTACCAGAGAGAGGAGGAGAAGAGTGGCGTATCTCTTGGGGAGGACTTTCTGTATTGGTTTGAGTTATCTCTTGAACATTGTATAAGATATTTATGATAAGGAAGTTTTTGCTGGGTTTTCTTCCCCTAGAGGGTTTCCCAAGATAAATGTTGTGTCTCTTGTGAATGTGTATTTCTCAGTGATCTTGTTCTCATTATGCTCTTATCTATTGAAATGCAAAGAACTATAATAATGGCATAAACATTAACACTTTTAACTCTAAGCACCTTATTTGTTTTGACCAAAGAAAAATTTTAGTCTCCACTCCACATTACTCCTCTAGTCTCATTCGGCAAGCCCTTGAAATCGAAAAACATCCTAATAATTTCAACTGTGAAGATGGATACAAGCTGAGCCAATCTTGGAAACCCACCATTCGCCACCTTGACCATTACACATCCTCCTATTAGATATTTTTCATGTTCATCTCCATCCTTCTTCCTCCCCTCTTTTTTGATTATGTTCCTCCCCCATCCTAGCATCATTGCTCTACTTCTCTCTGATATCGTTTCACCTTTTAATCTACCCACTTCTTTTGTTTATACTAATTTTTAATGATATACTCAAATCTCCTCCCCTATTTATATATAGTATTATTCTTACATTTACCCCTCTTTTCATCTAATTACTTTAATGGCTAATTCTTTTACTCCTTAATTTTTATTATTCACCTAATCTAACCAACTATATCCAAAAAACATTTCATCATTTTTAACTTATAATAAAATTTATTTAGATTTTAAATTATAATAAAATTTATTTAGATGAATTTTCCATCTTCGATCATGGATTGTAAAATTACCAAGGAAATATAAAGTTTCTTGATGTCAAACAATGACTTTTAGATTTTCTTATACCCATCGCCATCTTTGACAGTCACAACAATTTTAAGCAATTTAGGTTACTCCTCTGGAAACTCCTCAATTCCCTCCCTCCACACGGGTAGTTTAGGAATCATTTCCAAGCATGACAAATCCTTGCAAGCTAATTCTCATTTTCTCCTTCAATTTCATTGTTCAATGTGGAAAACTATGTGATGTGCAAGAACAAAGAGTGGTATTGTAGTGGCCAAGTCTCGAATACGACGAAAACAAACATTAACATTGTAGTGGTGAAGTGATCATCATATCCACAGCTAAGCCTAGCTGTCAAATTCAATTGGACTATTATTTTCATTCATTTTCCATCTTCTGGTGGCCATCAACATCTTATCCGATACAGTGATGACCAACGATTGGAGGTTGAGGAGTAGCTAATTTTTTTTGGCCCTTTTTTTTTTGGGAAGAAATGAATGTAGATAGAGACAATTGGTTTGTTTTTCCAGGGCAGACGTAGCCAAGTGGATGAAGGAAGTGGAGGTT
>ML806256.1:112854-142175 GCA_009831015.1 Picea engelmannii | reverse complement strand
CGGAAACGACATGATGTATACTATCCATTCATGGGTGTTGTATATGCATGTACATTTTCCTTCATGTCCAAATACCTTTATCAATATTGCGGTCCAAAACCCATGACTAGGGTTGACATCAATGACAACAATCAATCTTCCAACAGGAGACCTCCCTAGGAGTTGGAGGGAGAATACTTGGAGAGAGTGGAATGTTCTCTTGTTCAGATTTTAAAGGACTAGAAATGTTAATGACATGGTTAAAAGATGCACCACTCCTCACAATAGGAGTGACATCAGCTGAAGATTGCATCAGCATGACTGTCGTGTCAATCAAAGAAGAATTAGAAGGTTGGGAAACTGAAGATGGATCTGGACCTGAAGGAATATCAGGTAAGGATTGCGCTTCTGGTGCCACAACAATAGCATGGCACCAACAATTAAGGTGACTTCCTTTGCAAATCCTACAAAGGAACATGGGCTTACGTCTTATACGTCGAGGCTTCTCAATCGTATGGATGCCCCTAGCATGACTTATAGTGGCTGGTGACATGCTCTTGGTAGAACTTGCGGAGGCTAGTGGCTCATCTCCAACATGATTTACAGAGGTTGGTGATGTATGTGCAATGTTACTAACAATGACTAGAGTTGTGCCCCCAACCTGATTTGTAGTGGCTGGTTGTGACATTTGAGACCAAGGTTCCAGGAAAGACCGGGTTTGAGAAATCGTAAGCTAGTAAGGGTTTTGATCTACACTCTGGCCCTGCCCGGTGAGGTAGTATTCTCCTCCAAGCTAATTCATAAAAGGTTGTAATGACATCATCACCGAGGAAGGCATCTGTGAAGAGGAAACATCATGACGAGGGTTATTCAGGGGAGGATATATGTTGTCCCCAGATGAAGGAACTTTGTGAAAGGGGTAACTCATGTTATAAAGCTGATTCCCTCCATATGAAATACCAGAGGATAAATGGAGGTCCACCCTGGGAAAAGCATTCGTAGGAAATGGCATAGCGACCGAATGATATATGTACGGGATGTAATAAGTAGAATAACCACCCATTTGAGCACTTTCTCTTGGAAAAGTGAAGCTAGGAATGGGTCCATGGGAAGGAAGATTCCAACCTCTCACAGTGAGAGTCGGTTGACGGATATGACCCCCATCAAATGAAAAAGGGGAATAAGGGGGCATCATGCCCCTAGACCAAAAACTAGGATTCGCATAAGGCAACGAGACAGAGGATGGCAAGTGTGAAGACATGTATGGCATACCATGAGAAAAATTATTAGAGGCTAAACGTGTTGGCTGAGTATCATGATTCGGCATACCACTCAGAAATACTAAAGGATTCGTCTCCATGGAATGAGAAAATACCATGGGTTGGGTAGCGCTAATTGAGGGAGTCAGAGGGGATCCACTAACCATAACAATGAGAACTCACAACATAATACAAAATCCTAAGGCCAATCAAAGAGCACACCAAAGTAAATAAAAAAGGCCAATGTACACAAACCAGATATAGTGGCTGAAAGGCTCCCCCCTCCCTAAAGTAGGTATGCCTTGCCCAAGAGGGGTTTGAGAATCCCTACAAAAGATCGGAGGTATCATAATCAATTATAAGGGCCCTCGTGGGCTTAAAAACTAGTTAGTTAGATCCCCCCGGAGAGGTAATCCTCCATAAAGGTTGTGTGTTGTCCGATCCTTATCTGACCCAGGGTACCTGCAGAATAACCCTTCCAATTAACCTATGTGGTACCCATGTCAAGCAACTAAGCCACCACGATATAACCAATGTGCAAGAGAACAGTCGTAAGTCGGGTCTACCGTATGGGAAGGGTAACAAAGCCTGGAATCTCAAAAGTGTTGGGCAGCGGAAGGAAAACATAACATAAAACCAGAGCATAAAAAACAAGAACAACAAAGAAAACACAACACAACAACAATCACACAATTGACAAAGTGATTTGTGTGGAAACCCAATGAGGGAAAAAACCACAACAATTATAATCAGTATTCTTTTATTCAAGGGAGAATTAAAATAGCCAATCCAAGCATACAACCATCCTCTCCTCTCATACACACAACACCTTAGTATTGCGTCTTGCTCTCACACACTCACTACACAATATTGCACTCACACCTCTATGGGTATGCTCGTCTATATAACATCTATCACTCAGTTACACAGACTGATCATGAATAGATCACATAGTTACACGAACAATTCATAAATATATTTCATGCATGCAAATTAACATAGCTGCATGCATGTGCATGTGACTGCATGAGGAAATTCGTTGGCATGTTTCCAACAATCTCCACCTTGACAACAATTTACTTGATATATCATGCCCTTAATTAATTCATCACCTTTTCTGCAAGCCAAGAGAAGCCAAACACCATCATAGCTCCGCAAATTCTCTGAAAATATCGTTGCGTGAACTTTCTTGCACGATTCACTCCAACATGGACCATTCTATCTCCATTAGTAACCTATCTAATAAAACGATGAACTTGTCCAAATCTCATGAATCATAACCACAGACCAAATCACTCCAATCACTGGATCTTTTCCTCATCTCCTCAGACAACAAAGCTCCCACAACAATATCATAATCAATGGTATATGTTGTGCTAAACCACATAGTTGTGACCAGATGATCCCAAGACTCAGGCAACAAACACAGTAGCGTAACTGCCTTGTCCTCATTTTTGAACTTTACTTCCATATTAGTTAATTGGAAAATCAAAGTATTGAAGTCATTCAAGTGATCTGTAATTTTCGTACATTCTTTCATCCACAAGCTGTACAACTGCCTCTTCAAGAAGATTCTATTTGACAAGCTCTTTGTCATATATAGACTCTCCAGTTTGGTCCACAAACCCACTATTGTCGTCTCTTCAACAATGTTAAACAACACCTCGTCTACCAGACACAAACAAATAGTACTGAGGGCTCTTGCATCCATATCCTCCGAGTCCTCATCTGTCATGCTTGCTGGTTTGTTTGACTTTCAAGCCAAGGCCTTTTGCAATCCTTGTTGCACAAATAGATCCTGCATATTGAGCTTCCATAGCGCAAAGCTATTCTTGCCACTAAATTTCTCCACCTCAAACTTAGAACTCTGCACTTTCGCCATTAACAGAAAAAACCATCCAAACCAAGCTTATAATACTAAGATTTTTATAATGAAGGAATAATGATAGGATATAGTTGAAATTTTTTAATCCAATATATATATATATATATATATATATATATATATATATATAAACCTTTTTAAAAAAAATTCCACTTATAAATCCACCCGTTCATATAAAAAAATATCCGCTTATATAAAGTTTACCCATGCAAATATTCATGCATAATAGGACAAAAGGCTCAACCTTTCAAACATCCACTCTTGACACCTTGACTTTGCATGAAAACACAAAATTGAACTTCATACCATCGTTAAACTTCATACCACCGTTATCGTTCTCTTCACAGGGTTATGCCAACGCCACACTCTAGGCTACAAAAGAAATGATAACAATATTATCACCCTTATAACACATGTTACACAACGTAAGGATTGATTATCGCCCCTGTTAAACGAGCTTACCCGCTATAGAAAAAAAATATCGCCCTTGCACACGAAGTTGTCCTCTTTCACAGAAATCGCTCAGTGACCAGATCTGTCTTCTTTCACAGAAATTTTCCACTCATCAGATATGTCCTCTTTCATAGAAATCCCCCCTGTAGAACTTTCTCACTCATGCAATGGCTTTCTCACCTAAAGCTCTGATACCACTTGTTGGGCAGCGAAAGCAAAACATAGCATCAAAAATGAGAACAACAAAGCAAACACAACACAACAACAATCACACAATTGACATAATGATTTATGTGGAAACACAATGATGGAAAAAACCACGACAATGATAATCGATATTCTTTTATTCAAAGGAGAATTACAATAGCCAACCCATGCATACAACCATCCTCTCCTCTCATACACACAACACCTCAGTCTTGCGTCTTGCTCTCACACACTCACTACACATTGCACTCACACCTCTATGGGTATGCTTGTATATATAACATCTATCACTTAGTTACACAGACTGATCATGAATATATCACATTGTTACACGAACAATTCATAAATAGATTTCATGCATGTGCATTAACATAGCTGCATGCATGTGCATTTGACTGCATGAGGAAATTCGTTGGCATGTTTCCAACATAAAGCACCGCCTCTCACAGAGGTAAAGGTACTAGCAAGACCGCCATATACAAATAGATGCCCAAAAATATCTCTGACACTAAGAAGGTATTGGGGGGATATCCCCTCAACCAACTTCACGCGACCTCGTGCTTAACTTCGGTGTAAGTGGAGCCTCCTGACGACACCAATTATACAATGGATTTTACCACTCCCTTAGTCATACACATATGTTGAGTTTAATAGCCTTGGAGAAGTTTACTCACAAAATCCTATTCCAAGGCTCTAAATCCTAAACTAGTTTGTGCACCCTAAAAAATAAAAAACGTTTCTAATCAATTTTAAATTTATCAATGTTACTTTTAGTGGCCTTGCTTACTAAAAAAGGCGTGGTCGTGAAACTGATGATGTTATGACTCAACAAGTAAAATAGATGAATATGAATAAAATGCAAAGTCCTAACTTCAATTCCCAATAAATGATAAGCTTTTCAAAATGCAATTTTCAATTTAATACTGCAATTTCAAATAAGATGCAATCTTTCCATACATTTACTAATATCAACGATAAGAACCCAAAAGATCAAATGCCAACAATGCAAAATGTACATTTTTTTTGTTTTTCAATATAAAAGAATGAAAATGCAAGGACTGATCAACAACTTGATATAAAGATTCTAATGTATGTAAGCATAGACAAACTGAGTAGAATATCAAGAAGCAAACACCCAACCCAAGATACAAGGACAACCAATGAAAAAGATGATGAGAAAGAAAAACTACTCGAAAATTCAACCAAAGAAAGGTTTCCTATCACTCTGTAGGCACCTAATAGCCATGACAGAGACCTAAGAAGACTCAACAACCATCAAAACTTACCCAACAAACATCAAACTCAGCAATCAAGCAAACGAGGATGATGTATGCGACTATTCAGAAGAAAACCACGTATATATACTTCTTACAGAACGACAGTTCGCGTATGTACGCGACCGTCAGGCAAAAAATTGCGTATATGTATTGAAACACTGCCAGGTTAAGGATAATGCAAAGAAACTTAGACTCAAAATGAACAGAGGTTGTCAAGCAATCGGACGACAAGAAACTCAATACAAACGAGATCAATCAAAGGAGAAAGACACTCTAAACCCCCAAAAGAAGATTCCATCCCTAGTATGGTCGTCGGTTCTTTTACGAGGAAAATCACTCTATGACACGGGGTAAACCACAACAGACGGAAATGACTGCAGAAATCAATTCTAATCTCAAGTATAATATATAACAAATATGATAACAAGACAAGATAAAGAGTCTACCTCGTCTAGATGTTTGATGAAGTCCACCGTTGAGCACTTGACTCAAAGCAATACACCTGCAACTTGTCCTCAACAACCAAGATACACGAGCATATGGTGATAATATATAAAGTTAGCATATTCAATAGCATAATCCATCAATATTCATAACAAATATGCCCATGGAGTAACAGTTCAAATATTTACATGACATTAATTGGACGAGAAAAGAGTATTTCTATTAAAATGTAATCAACATAAGTGTATGAATGACAAACTTCCATGTCGTCACGTTCGAAACCAAGAAACTAAGTCCCTTCCAGCTGGGCCTCCACCACTTCAATCCTCCACCAAAGGCAAGCTCATATAAGAGAGACAATGAGGTTCTCCATCAAATAGGGAAGAGCTTGGGGGCTGAACAATGTGTTCATACTTAAAAGGAGAAAGCGATGCAGACTCAATATGAAGTGAATAATTTTTCTAGAGTAACTTTGCTCTCAAAGTTGAATTCTTCTCCTCTTTTCCACAGCTTGGATATGGCCCATTTATAGCCTTCAAATGGAACTGAAGGGTCGAGTCGGAACTTTTCGAGTATATGGAAGGTCAAGGATCATGGATCTCGTGACGTGACATGGAAACCCGACACCATTTTTTAATTTTGGGCACAAAAATCGATGTACGCGGGCTGTAATGGTGCAACCTGCATATACACATGTTGTATAGCTGTTAGGGCACGTATATGTGGAAAAATACAATTTTTAGCTCTGAGAACTACAAAAGGGGACTTCAAGTCTGCATATGGAAATGGAAAAAGGCCCTCTGAGCAAGTTTGCATAAGGTGAGGAAAATCTTGCTATAACATAGGAATTAGACTTGTGACAATAGCAACATAAAGAACAACATGTCGTTTTTCCCTCCAACATCATTTAATAAGCAATGTAATCAACATAAAAATAACACGATGCCAGAACGAGAAAATCCAAATCAATGAGATTCATGCACATATTATTAGCATAATGAATATGCAATATCCAAGTTTCACAATTATTGTTAGAATGTATTGACAATTTGTGAATAATTTAATCCTTACATCACAACACCTGTTATACATAAACCAAAAACATACTACATTTTCTGAAACACATTTTGGAGATGTTAGTACACATTTAAACTAGTAACATGCACTCACTAGAGTCCTTTTTGACTAGTAAGTTACACATAAGATTAACCACAAATGTTCACACACAAATCTATCCAATGTTATGGATGCATTATATGTACATAATACCTTTGTTGTAAGGCCCAACATAATTTCCTTGAGATGAGCATTCAACCTATGCTAAGCTTATGATCAAGTCATCCCCACCACTTTTACCTAAAGCATATGAGTATAATTATAACATAGATGAAACATAGTGTTATCCCAATCAAAACACAAGGTATTGTACAACATTTAATGCTCCAAAAGAGTCCGTGATTACCCTTTTTGAAATCACCAATGGTTGCATAGACTCATTCATCTACCTCGATTGTGTTGAAGTACCGAATGGAGTCCTTACCTACAACTGTAATAAAAAGGTGTTATGAATCTTAAAATTTCAAAATCAATATTCAAGTGATGTTATTCAATATATTTTCACACTTCTAGCCAATTGCAAAAACTCAAGCTTTGAAATCTAAGCAATGGGGATTAATAACTTGCATCTAATCTACAGAGACTTTGGTTCAAGTAATGTCACATTCTCCACTTTTAATGTGAAATAACCAACTGTATCAACTTCATCATCATCCTAAAAATTAATGTAGAAACAAAGAGTATAAGAAAATATGCCAAAGACAAAAAAAAATGAGACAAAATCTATTACTATAGAAGATGTTAACACATACTAGAAACAAAAAACCATAAAGCTACAGATTGGAATATTTTTTTATCATATACATAGAAACTCAGGTTTTGTAGCTATAGGAAAGGAAGAAAAAACCAAAGAAAAGATACCATACTTTTCTTAAAAACAGTTTTGGTTCAAAATCATAATGCTTTGAAACTGGATAATGAGATTAACATCAACTATTCAAGAAAAAGGTAAAATCAATGCATAATATGAAGCTGCAAAACATGTGAAACAATAAAGAAAGAACATGAAAAGAGAGATCTACATCATTGTTAATTGTCCATCTACACACCAACTACAAAGAATTTATACCAATCCAAATACCAACTTCTTTTCAAATAGCCTTTACAAATCACCTTACCTTGCCCGTTACSTAATGCAATAGAGTGACATGCAGCGGATTCGACGTGTTTACATGTGTAAAATCGACAAATTTGATGCAAACTCCACCGCCRACTCAACTGCCACCATAAGATTTGTAAGTGATTTTCACRCAATCCCCTATAGTAGGAGCAATCCCCTATAGTACGAGCAACAAAAAAAGCTCCCATATAGAATGTGAGCAAGTGTATTTTATTCYGGTTCTAGGCCAACCCATCTCCTTCAATCACTATTGCATTATCCGAGCTGAATGCAAGTACAAAGGGTAAACATTTATGTCATTTACCATAATCTGTTTTCCGCCATAAAAATTTGCATCCTTCTATTATGGTTAGATGTAACTATGATTTAAAAAAAAACAACAGGAAATTCATTATGTTTGATTTTGGTCGAAATTTGACACCATATCACTCATGGCTCTATTGAACAATCATTAGCATATTGGACAATTGTTGGACAATTGTGGTAGAAAGTGTGGTCCCACTTACAATTTTAATTATGTTTGTAATTTTTTTTTCTTTTTCTAATTACATTTCCTCACAATATATAAAGAAGTCATCTCATAATAGTATGAGACATCCTTATCAATCAAAATCTAGATCTCTTTATGCTCTGTTTCTAATCAGAGCTAGATTATGTGGTGACAAGTACTCATAAACTACAGAGAAGAATCCAATTTTTCTAGATATGATTGTAGAGCATATATTGTGATTATAGATAAACATATATTGTAACTACAACTGAAGTTTTGAATATTTGAAGGGGATTTTATGAACTTAGGTGTGAAGGAAATAATCTACAAACCTACATCACACTCAAGCCAACCTAATTGTCTCATGATTCAACCAATTTGCTCAATACAGGGCACTTTAGGCATCTCATCCAACCACAAATTCAACCATAGCACTCTCTCCCACTTCCCTACACAACACAATGAAAATTCTTTCATTTCTTTACTTCGAGAATATCCTTCCCATATGATGCTCTTCAGTGTTGGCATAAAGAGTGAAATTTGTCAACCACCTTATGGAAATACCTTGGGAGAATAAAACTTGGGATCTCAAGTAGCCAATGAATAGTGGGTGAATGCCTTTCCACTTGTATGGCCGCTATGCTCTTCTATAAGACTACAACCTATCTATCCCTCGTAAAGGGTATGCAAATCCTTCATCACAATGTTGATTTGACATTTCTCATATTTAAATGAGGATGAGCAATGTAGAACACAATGTGAGATCTCTTGGAAAGAGAATGCACACAAAAATTGATGAGAATGAGAATGGTCATTTACCATCCAAGGATGATTTTCCATGAGGTAGAAGAATGAAGGACCAAAGGACTCTTCACACTTTCCCAATTTGATTATAGTATGTCCATGCTTTCATAACTATGTGAGGTAGATTTCATCACCAACATTTATATGCATTCATGATTGGCATTTTTATGTTAAACGAGGTCATTGAGCTCCATTTAAGGTATATGATGGGAAATATATGAATTCCTAGGCTAACACTTGGCAAATTTGGTTGATTAGTTTCCTTTAGGCCCACTTTCTATTTCTCCTCTTGTTAAATCATTGTTCAACAACACATGTATTCCAACAGAGGATGAAAACCTTTAGTAACGATTCACACAACTAGATCAAATATCAACACACTGATTTTTTGACATGGTAAAACCCCTACGGGGAAACATCCACGGCCCCAACCAACGTGGCCACTTGGAGAAATTTATTAATGCAAAAGAAAACAAAGATATTTAGAAGAGAGTTTCTCACAATCGATCATCGACAAATGACCCTCCATGCTCTTTAAATAGATATCATGGACCAATCATGTGTTAAGCCATGGATCGATGTAGCCGTTAATATCAAGGAGAATATGATCCCTCAAATAACTCTATGTCAGGAACATATCGTGACTGTTAGATTACCTAACTACAAATGCATACTAATGCATACTAATGCATACTAAAGAAACACACTTTTATCTAATGACACATTAAACCAAGTTGATCTTAATCAACTCCCGAGTGTCTAAATATCCTAACACCCCCCATCGAGAACAACTTGGGATATGATTGAAGGATTTACAAAGGTGACACAATATGAAAAGAAAGGAGGTATTAGAGCTTATCCCCCCTTAATGACAACTTCTTGAACTCCTAACATAGATCGAAGTTTGTAAAACTTCGCTTCTATAAGAGACATTGTGAAAATGTTTGCAACTTGATCTTCTGTAGGGAAAAATAACACTTCAATAACTTGATCATGAATGAGCTTTTTGATCAAGTGAATGTGTAGTTCAATGTGTTTGTTACGCTGATGTTGAACTAGATCTTTGGTGATCTTGATGGCACTCTGATTGTCGCACCAGAGGTTGGTTGAATGTTATTTCTAGAATCCAAACTCTAAAAGGATTTATCAAAGCCACAAGGCTTCTTGACTTACATGAACCGTTGCTCGGTACTCTTCTTCTTCTAAAGAAAGAGCAATAGCTTGTTGTTTCTATAGGCCTAAGTGATAGGTCCTAAACCAAGGCCAAAAACATAACTTGCAGTAGACTTACAAACGAGACCATTTATTGAAACTCACATGGATCAACTCTTGTCATTATAATCATGCATTTACAAAGTATACTTAATCATATACAATACTCTCCAAGGTTAAAAAATGGAGTATTACACCAAAATTATTATATATGGTTACTATGTATTATATATATCTTATAGATGTTGTCCATACCATAACACTTAAATCATTTGCAATTTGATAACAACTTAGATGATTTTTATTCTCTTCCATAAAATTTCAACACTACTCCTCAACCCCCCAAAATGCAAATACCTAACGAGCACAGTGAACTTTGCTATCTAGAAACAAAATTTCAAAAAATCCAATATCTCAAGATCAAAGATTTTGTGTATTTTTATGAGAAGATGATACCTCCTGTTGTAGGATAATTACACCCTGCAGGAGTTACCTCCTTTAGGCTCTCCTTAGACTTAAGATAGAATAGAGATACAAACGATGGACCTTCCTAGATCTAAATCATGCATGGAAACGACCTATAAGTGAATGGAGTAAAAGGGCTTACCTGGTCACCTTATGGTTGTCCCTGCACACTCCTTTGTTGTTTTCTTTCTCGAAGATGTACTTCTCTCTTGTCGACATTGATCTTCACACATGAAGACACAAACAAACTCCTTTCACAAGATCAAACATATCATGTATAGATTTATAATAGATCTAATGACATAATATGAAAATCATAATTCTTTCCAAAGATTATGATAATCATATACAATCAAATAAGGGGGAAAGTCACATACATCTTCTATTGATAAAATGAAACAATTTATAACTTACAATCTGTTAGCCTCTTGAAGCTCTATCCAAAATCCTTGCCCAAGCTCCATGATTAATCCTATAGTATAAACTTACTTTCTTTTTTCCTCCTCCTTTTTCCCATGAGATACCCTCAATATATAGGATAATGGAGATAAGATGAGGGATAAGTCTTAGGCACTCAAGATAGAAGGCTTATCGAGGTAGAATTATGGATAATCCAAGCTTTCATCTCATCCCTTGATAACTAATGCTAATTGAGGAGTAATAGACCTAGTCGTTCCCTACATTCTTGCAAGGTGCGACCGATCGCTCCTTGCAAAAGGACTGGAAGTGACCATCAATTTTGGTCACAGGCTGTAAAAGGACAATATGTGACCAGGTAGAAAGGTTGGTGTATACTCAAGGGAAAAATCACATGATTTAGTGTCTCAGACTATTGACCTCTGGATGATTCCCATTAGGTGATCAAGTGGAAAATAACTGTATAACACCTCCCACTAATCATTCAATATTAGTTGGTAGGTTGGAAAGAGATGGGGATATTTCTATGTTTATGGGATTTCAATTAGCACGAGAGTGGATGTGGAGCAACTAGTGTGTCCCTGCCTTACATGGCGAGATTAAAAGGCTAAGTAATTGAGCTTAAAGAGTGGGAGCAACAATTGAAAACTGCTACATGGAAAGTACCTGGGAAAGGAAAACCTAGAATGTTGTGCTTATAAGTGTCCAAATATCATCCACTCTATGCATGGCCACTACATTGCACCAAGACACATTGCTTGCAACAACAACCCACCAAATGCATGCCTTGCAACAACAACTCGCCAAAAACCACTGGTCATAATCCCAGACAATTTCTCCTTCTTTTTTCTTGATTTTATTGATTTTTGTAATGCATTCAGACTCTAACTTTAGATTTTGAAACTCCTGAAGCAGGTCCTACTTGATCTTGGCCAGGGAGCTCACCCATCCCACTAGTGCAATAGCCTTATATTTAATGTACCACGTCAGGGCCCTATCCTTGAATGTAGTCTCGAGTTGCGTGATCTTAGTTGCATCATTTGTAACTCTCTTTATAGATAAGATTGCTTCATGGGTGAACCAGTGTTTCTTTTCATCATCCTTACTCATTCCATGGAAAACGAGAAACCTCAGTGTACTATCTTGATTTTCCATCCTCGAACTAGAACTAGTTCATCCTTTTTGGTTGTTATTGGTTGGATCTTTCCACACTACTATCGTATGGGGTAAATTATTGTTGTCTTCTTCTTCTTCTTCTTCACTTGTTTCAACTCCAATATCTTCACTAACTGATGTATTTTCTTCTTGATTAAAAATGCGCAAGGGGGGTGGTACTTAAAATTATCATGAGGTGACCCAAAGAGATATTTACTTGCAGTCGTGCAAGACCATCCAATAATATCAACTCATCTCCCCCACCACTATGGGATCCTCCATCTTCCTTCTCTTATGGTGCACCACCAATCTACGCCCTCTCTTCCTGACTTGATTGTGCACCACAAGCGTGTGCTCTTGCCTCCAGGCTGATCTACGCATTGCCACTGTGTGCATCATCTTCTGATCCGATCTGTGCACTTTTTCCTTATGTATAATTGTTCTCTCGACTGAGCACATGACTTCTTTGCACACAATCCTCTCTCCTGCTCAACACACTTCCACTACGTTGAGGGACAAATTCTCTTCTAATTAGTGCCTCAAGGTATCGTGTGACAACTTCTCTTCTTGTCTGTGTGTAACCATGCGACACTTCCTCCTCTGAGTCTATGGGAGCACCACAAAATTTCTCCCACTCACCACACATGTGTGCTCTCTTCTCTCTTAAGGTTGTCGTAAACTGTAACAACCAAAGGGTACGAGTTTTGTCACCTAGGCCCTCACTACCATTGCTATCACTACTGGTATCTTCCATGCCAAGCCTCTTCACTTGTTCTCCACTCTGGCACAACATACTCTCCCACACCATTACCTGGTGTGAGCTTCCTCTTCATTATGGGCCCGACACCTCATTGCCCACCCTTGGATAACTTGCCTCTACTCCTCTTCTCAACTTTCTCCCTCAACTCAACTCTTCTTGCGTATCTCTCAACTCTTTTTCTCCTTTTCTCTTCTAGGTCCATTCCAGTCCTCACCTCATCTCAACAACTTCTTGGATCCTCCTTACTGGATCCATCTTCTGGCTCTCCCCCCCCCACCATTTCCAAATCCCCCCAATGCTAGGGGGTTTACTTGGCCATTCTGTCAGGCTCCATGCACATCATTCTTCTTTCCACGCACAACATCTTGATCCAAAGTGGAATTTCTTCTAGCATCTGCTTTCTTGGACCTTATTCAAACTTTATTTCAACCTCGTTGAAAGAATCACTGCATTTTACAGTGAATTCAATAATGTATCCTTCCTTCATTCGAGTGAACCAAAAATAGATAGCTTAATTCCACTTATTATCTAGCACCTTCAAACTATCAAGCTTGTCTTGATCCCAAATTATCGACTCCACTGGTAACACAACCAAATTGACTTAAGCTTCTCTCATTAACCATTCATGTAGCATACATGGAAATTCTTCAAAGAAGAGCTCATGCATGTCTGAGTAAATATATTTACCTTTCCATTCCTTCATGTTCACCTGCAATCCTTGTGTCTCTCATAGGACAAACTCATATTATTTCGCTTCTATCCAGTCTTGAATCCCCTCCTTAGAAGGATGCCAACTCATTTTTATTTTCCTCCATCGATCTCAACAAGACTTCAGGTCCCGAAAATAGAACCATTTGTTGGGTGTTTTGTCATTGTTTTCAGCCCATGCTTGCGCACGTACTGACCTTCTTAACATTGGGAAGTTTTAGACCAAGGGTTTGTCTAAAGAGTTTCCAACAAGAACCCCTAAGCATCAACATATCAATCCTCGACCAAGGCTGAGGAAGGTCTCACCCAAGATGTAGAGAGGATTAGAGAGACCATAAGGTCTTGTGTCGGGGATGAAGGATTAAACTTATGAAACACTATTGCTATTGGCATCCATGTAACTCAGGTATGATAATCTATTTAAGACTTAGAATTGAAACAATACACACACATATTCAACTCATTCATAACATACACATAATATATCAGAACTACCATATATTTATTATTGGGAGTATTCCATCACACAAAGATATACATTGCACTGAACAACTGCTTAGGACAACCATATAACTTCATATCATTACTTTGTAAAACAATGGGAATACAACATAATGTGCCATGTGCCCCGCTTTAGGATTCAGATAAAACAAAGACACCTGAATATATTCAAAACATCACAAGATTATAACAAGCTCGGAGTGAGCTTGACACTAATAGCTAAGCTAACTCAAAACTCTCTAACTAATTATATCACTAGTTAACTCACTGATCAACTAGCCCCTATTTTGAGCTTAGAGCTCTTTTTTATATCTTTGGTTGCTCAAGAGCATTGTCTCTTTCTTCTCTGCTCCACTCGCTTGTCTGATCCAACTACATTTCACACTTCTGGTGCCTACCAATGCTCCACATAAACTCTCTACATTAGGGAAAATCTTAATTGACTGGCCATGTCATCCTCTGTCTTCCCCACGTCTTTGTATGTTGCAGGAAATAATCATTCTGAGAGATTTCCCTGTGATTCTTTTCTTGATTCCGGTGGGCATTTTCTTGGTTTCCACCGCAACTGAAAAAATTTGGACCAACACACACTTGGTAATATTTATACTTGGTGCATTGCTGACAAAACCCAGTTAGATGCACACTCTATGGAATTCCTCATGTTTTTCCTTTGGTACGCACAAAACTATGGAATGAACATTCACAACTTTGTTTGTGTGCGCGTACAAAAATGGACCCAAAACTTTGGGTGCCAACACTAGGAAAGGGTTGCGTTGTACAAATATTGTCGTATAATATTTCTATACATGTACACGGGTGCCATTGGAGACAGGTACATATACACGGGTGTGTAGAAGGGACAATCGCATAGACCTTGAAAAGAGTGAAAATTTGGGTTGTACAATGAAACAAACTTTGCTAGGTTTGTCTACAATTGTATTTCTCTCAGTGGACCATTATCCCTATTATGGGAGCCTTGATTTTAGCATAATAAAATCATTCTCAACACTAGGTTTCCCTCTGGGGTTTTCTCTAAGGGTATCTACCCAAAAATATTGGCGTTTATGTGTGCATGATTTTGTTTCCAGTTTTTCTTCCATTATCCTTATTTGAGTTGAATATTTTAGTAGTGTATTTTTGTTTTGTGATATACTAATCTAATTTGCAATAAGGAAATCACTAGATAACAAGATACCTAGGTGCTGGAGTAAGGGGTTTTCAACACTATACACATTGAATTAAAGGAAGTCACGGGGTTGTGGTTACATAAATTCTTATTTCTTAGTAGAGAATTTGTGAAGGCTACATATAGGAATTGAACACCCTCATTATATCCACCATTGTGAATTGGAGCTATACCCCCAATTTTGAGTGTTGCAAATAGTGCCAATAATCATGCAATAGTTGAATCCTCTATTCGATCACTCATCAACAAATATTGAGATGTCAAGGAGACAACTCATTTGAGTTGTAACATTCCAACTATTCAAGCATGCCATATATGTTCTGTAGAGGTGGAGTAATAACATTTTTGAAGTTCGGGCATAAAATTCAACTAAGGTCGACCTTTAGTTGGTACTTCATTTAGTGTGATGCTTACATCTTTTGGTGAAATTTTCACATCCTAAATGGTTCATCTATTATATCCAGCATAGGATTTTCTATAAGGTTCTATTTTATCAACAATTTTCTATTGAGGAAAAGTTTCTTCACTTATATGGTTGCTCGTCCTTGTGGCCTTGTATTACATGGTGAAGTGCAAACATTTCATTGGTTTACACTGGTCGTATACATATTGGTTGCATATATATTGAATATTATATGCGTTAAGGTTAGATGTTGGATGGATTAATGCACAAGGATTCTAGGAGAAGCAAATGGAAGGTCAGAGGGAGGAGTTGTTGGTAGCCATACTCTACTGAAAACTTAAATCATAAAGTTATTTTTCATCTATGTTGCATCTTTAAGAATGATTAAGCATTTTTTATGATAAGCAAGAAGCTCGGGGAGTACATTGGCACTTGGGGGAAGCTTCATTAAATTTCAAGTGCTAGAGGGTATTATTATATTGTTGTTAGTTTGACTTTGAAGTGCAACAAGGAAACCCATACCTTCAAGAACAATTTGTACATTTAATTGTTGTCTTTTGTTTGGGAAAGGAGGGAGAAGTGCATTATGTTTTTTCATAAGGGAGCAAAGATCTAATTAAATTATTGACAACCCAATGAAGGAATATGTAAATATTGGTTAAGTGTTGCAAGTAGCTACACCACATTCCCTTGTATCTTGAATGCTCTACTCCCCCCAATGTTCACACCATTGAACTTGAAGGGCACTTGTCTCGACTTTACAAAGTCAACAACCGAGGTATTGTAACTAGAACTGAAGAAAATCTAGCTTGGGCCTATTAGATAATAGAAATTACAGAACATGTCATAATATAATGAGTTAAACACATTCCAACAATAGAAATTGTAGAAATTTCAAAGGTATTGTTAGTCCCTAAAGTTGCACTTGACTGTGAGAGGGCAAGCTAGGGCATCATCGGTTTATTGAAAGTGTTTAGAAAGTTTTTATAATTTGGTTTTTTGAATAAGGTGGTTGAAAACTGGCTCAAAGTTATAACATAACATGAAAATCAAGGTCATAACATAGCATATCCCGTTGACTGAATAAAAGGTAGACACATAGATGGATTAAACCAATAAGAAAAAGAGAAGATGAAGCCTTCAATTTTTCAACTTCACATAAATTCTTGTCTCAGAATATCATAAAGAAACAAGACCATCAACTTGATATCAAAACTTGAAAATAATTTCCACAGTAAAATTTTCACTGTATTAATTAACAATCAAGAATCAAAAGCATTGCAATATGAATAATGAATTCAAGCATGAAGAAAGAAAAACAGAGTAGAAAAGAGTGTCTAACCATCCATATGCCTTTGCTATTAAGTGTCAAATAGAACATAAATGCCTTTACAAGGAGTTTCACAAAAAGGTCCTCTGGATCTCCAATTTTTCGACCTGAACACAATCTTTCATCTGCCTATTTAAACTATCCATAAAACCTCCAGATCCTATCATCTAGTGTAGCTTTAATGACTAGATTCGAATAGTATCTATCTACTAGGGAAGTTAACTCAAAAAGAGATTTTACAATCCAAAAATAGATCATTGCTCAACAACTTGATATTGTATGATCTTGCCAGCATTACATTTGATTCTAAAAAACAGGGATTAGTTTGATTTAGTCATACATTTCGAGGTCTTTGCATCTCACAGGCCAAAAACAAGTTGACACTGCCATATCTTCTGGAAAACATTAAAATAGCAATCTTCATGAAACCTTTAGGATATAATCACAGCAGAAGATTGAACATTTCTCTGTTTGAGCTTTGTGGTAAGCACAACATTGTGCCAATAGAGTCTGAAGTTTATTTCTCTGAGTTCTTTGAGCAATGCCCTTTGCTATTTTTTCTTCTTTTTCAAACCTTGAATCTTTTCTTGTTGACGAGCTTTCCATTGTTCTATTTGTGCCTTTTCTTTCTTCAACTGTCTCACTATTTTCTAAAATTCCTTGATCCTTTCTTGATCAGTCCTGATTTTAACCTTGAATTCTGAGCACTCTTCAAAAGGTGCTGGCTCATTCAGATTTAAGGCAACTTTGGGTTCTTTTTCTTTAACTTGGTATTTAGAAACCAATCCTGAGCTATGTTCTTCATCAGAACTTGCTGAATCCATGGCTTCAGGCACATCTGATATGTGATCTGAGTCTACAAGGTAATCCTTTTTATTCTCAGGAATCTCACTGATACCTTTAACAATTTCTTTAGATTTTGCTAATCTGGTTGTAGCCCTCGTTACAGGTCCTGTAGATGATGAAAACATTTGTTTACCTTTGTTTACTGGTTTCTTAAGCAATGGAGTTCTTTTTTCCTTTTTCCCGGTACCTGCTTCAACATTTTCAGAGTCATCTTCTATAACTATGATGTTTTCTTCTTTGATTGATGGATTAAACATGGATTTTGACTTCAATATGTACTTGTTGGTAACCCTAGTAGAATTCTTTCTAGGTTTTTGAGACGTAGACACACCTTTATCCTTTGTCCTTTTGACTGCAACACCCCTTTTACTGGTTGATGGCGATTCATGCTTGACTGTAGTTTGAGTATTAAAATCTTCATCTGAATCCTCTTCCCCTTTAACATCCTCCTCAGAAAACATTTCGATTTCTGGATCCAACTTAGGTCTTTTACCTCTGCTATTCCTTGTCACCCTAATATTAGGCATTTCTTCTTTAATAGGGGTTTCATCAATTGAAAAATATTGCTCTTTGCATTTGTGGAGAGTGACTGCACTCTCTTTGACATCTTTGTCAAGCTTTTGAGTAGAAAGTAAGGCAGGTTTAAGGGATAATCGCCATTCAGATGCATTAATATCCTAATGTGGTAGATATAGACTAGTGAAAATCTACCTTCACAGGTGATATACCTGTGGATAACGATCAGAGCAGTGTGCCATTCAGGTCTAATCCAGCTGCGAGGAACTCCCCTTCTCCAATTCAGATTTTGCAGTTCAGGAAGCAGGGATTGATTGACAAACTCTGTAACCACATGCTCTTTCTTCCACCATCTTTCTCCTCCAACCACCAATCTGCAAGCTTTAGCAATTGTCTGTTTTGTCACCAGCATCAACATCTTCCTGATCTCCACCTCATGACCATCAAAGTTCAGTGCAAACTCCATGGAGACCTTCTCATCGTAACCTTGAAAAGTGGTAAGGAATTCAAACCACCCGACATCTCTGAACCTTTGAGAAATCTGAGGATAAGATTCGAGGAGTTCAACACCCTCGGGTTCTAATCTGACTACCTGTCCACTCCTCTTAGGCGCCATCAAAACACAATGCTAAAACTAGCACGATTCAAATTCCGAATTTGCCACCTACAATCTGTTAGTATATAACCGTTCTTTTGAGCAAATACCTGCGCCTAAAATTCAACAAAATCAGAAATAGAATGACAGGTTCAATATAATGATCGTTGAGAATTGGACGATTTGAAATGAGTCCTTTGCGGGTACAAAGCAATCCGATCATGAAATGGTTTGAATCACTAAATGATTCCAAAGATATTGTGGGACACATACAAACTCTCAAACCATGATCCGTGTCATCCTAACAAAATCTGGGTGATGGGCGCATATCAAGGCATGATTATCTTTGCGCTATGGGAATAAGGCTATTTCCGTAGCGCTATTAATGACTTAGCATAATTTGAATTTGTAAAGTTCAAACAGGCATATAAAGTGACACATCATTTAAAACCACGTCTTACAACTCCAAACTTAAATAAATTATTCAAAAACTGAAATGAAAACCATAAGACACTAAAAACAATGATCAAAATCAACTGGAAGTGGATAATGAAGTGCAGGTAAGAAGGGTTTTGGATTAAGGTTTCTCACACAATCAAAAGAAAAAATTAGAGACTAACACTGGCTCCTTCTGGGGATGGAGTTTTGATAATAAACTCCAAGAACTGCAGACCAGTGCCTTTTCCTTTATCTCTTATTCACTGATCTCCCTGCATTTGTCAGCCTTTTATTCTCAGCATAACTGAAAAAACAAGTCCATTGGGTATATGGAGTCTTTATTGAAAATAAAACCTACTGTACTAACTGAAAACCTGATGAGTCATTAGAGAAAATAGTGCTTCAAGAACCTCCCATCCACTGCCCCCCCAAAAGTTTCTGTGTTGTGTAAATTATGTAGGAGAAAAGTGTTATTGTTCATTACCTTGACTATTCTGAAAGGACCATACCATAGGTTATCAAACTTTCCATGTTTTTCTTTATCCTCTCTCCTAGCATCCCATCTTAACACCACATCTCCCTCATTGAAAATATCTTTCTTAATTCCCTTATCGAATGTAGCCTTGACTTTTCTCTGGTGAGCAACAACTTTCTGATTCACCTATTCTCTGACCTGCTGAACTTCAATCATTTGAAAAATTCTCCTTTGGATATCATTGGGTTCTTCTAGCTCTTCTTGTAGAAACTTTAAAATTGGCAGGACCAATTGAGTTGGAAGAATAGCTTTTGTCCCATATACCATCTGGAAAGGAGATGTCCCAATAGAATTCCTGTTGCTGGTATGATCAACCCAAAGGGAAAACTTTAACTTGGAATCCCATGATTTTTTTATTTTTTGCCAATAGTTTTTTGATAATTCTTATCAGAGTTTTACTGGAAGATTCTGCCAATCCGTTCCCTTGGGGGTAGTAGGGAGTAGAATGAACTAGTTTGATACTATACTTATTGCAGAATTCAATTTAAAAGCTTGTGCATTATTAGTGACCAATTTTTTAGGAAAACCAAACCTGGAAAAAATATATCCTTCTAGAAATTCCATGATTACCTTGTCTGTTGTATTCCGAGTCGGAATTGCTTCAATCCACTTCGTAAAATAATTTGTGGCTGTAAGAATACATCTATGTTGTCCTGAAGATGATGGATTAATCTCTTTGATGAAGTCCAATCCCCACTGTTGAAATGGTCCATGGGTGATGATTGGTTTCAAAGGAAAAGATATAAGTTTATGCTTTCCAACAAATTTCTGACAGGGTTCACATGCCCTAACCTGAGAAAAAATATCTGAGAATAGAACTGGCCAGTAATAGCCTGCCCTAAGAATCTTGAAGGTAGTATCCTTCCAATGATGATGGCCTCTGCAGACACCATGATGCAGATCATGAGAGATTTGTTTAGCTTCTTTTTCATCCACACACCTCAATAGAAAACCGTTGGGGTATTTCCAGAACAGGGTCTGATCAACAATGCAGTACTTTACTGCTCTTAACTTTAATGATCTGAATTTTGATTTATCCAACTCTAGGCAATATTGAAAGTTCAACAAAAAAAATACGATATCTTTGTACCATGGTGAAGAAACGTACTTGTTGTTTACCTGTAAATTTGTTTCTTCAATTTGGACAGAAGAATCTTGTGTCTTGTCTGAAAGATGGTACAACCCAATTACTTTGCAATTATATTCTGTCATTAATTTGGCAAGGCCTTGTCCTTTTATCAACTGAGTAGGCTTTATGGTGAGATCATACTCCAGGACTTTTGTTATCCATTTCCCTCGCTTTCCTTCACAATCAGGCTGAACCAATATTTCTTTGACTGCACTACTTGGGACATAAGTTGTAATCTCATATTAAAGAACATATACTCTGAAGGATTTCAGAGCCTTTACCAAGGCATAGGCCTGTTTTTCTATTATATCATACTTCAATTCAAGGTCTCTGAGGGTTTTTCTAAAGAAGGATATGGGTTGCTCGTATCCTTGCTTGTTTCTTTGCAGAAGAAAAACAACTATGGTATTTTCTGATGCAAATGAAGAAATCATTAATTCTTTGGAGTAATCCGGGCTAATTAGAACATGTGCCTGAACAATAGCCTGATTGATCCTTTCAAAGGATTCTTTCGCTTCTGGTATCCCCTTAATTTCTGCATCCTTTTTCAACATGTCATTAATGTACTTGACAATCTCTGCAAAGTTAGGTATAAACCTCCTTAAAAATTAATTTTACCAATGAAGGACTGAATAGACTTTTTATTTCTCAGAATGTCTATTTGTTGGATAGCCTTTACTCTTTCAGGATCTATTTTAATACCTTCAGGTGAAACTATGCATCCTAGAAGCTTTCCTTCCTCCATGGCAAAATGTGATTTTTTGGGATTAAGTGATATACCGTACCTCTTGCACTTCTCAAAGGTCCGCTTCAAGTGTTATAAATGTTCTTCATCGGATGCTGAAAATATAGTGATGTCATCAAGGTAAATAACCACAAACCTGTATTTCTCCCCAATGAAAGTGATGTCCATAGCCCTTTGGAATGTGGCTCCTGTGTTCATCAATCCGAAAGGCATCTTTTCATACATAAAAGTGCCTCAAGGAGTGGTAAAAGATGTTTTCTTTTTGTCCTCTTCCATTACTGATATTTGATTGTACCCTGAGTATCCATCAAGCATAGAGATTCTCTTTGCACTGACAACTCTTTGTAAGATATAATCCATTTTTGGTAATGGATAATTGTCTTTCAAAGAGAACTTGTTTAGATTCCTGAAATCCACACAGAGCCTTATCTCTCTGTTCTTCTTCCTGACAGGTACAAGGTTGGCTACCCATTCTGAGTATCTCAGTGGCACTATGATTTTTGCTTCCATAAACCTTTTCAGCTCCTTTTCTATTATAGGTAATAGTAAAGGATTAAATTTCCCGAACTTTTGCTTAACGAGTTTTGATCCAGGTTTCAGAGGAATTTTGTGCTGAATAATATCTGTATCAAACACTTTCAGATCTTCATAAGACCAGGAAAATATATATAAATATTGTTTCATTAATTCAACATACGCTTCTTTATGTTTTTGTGATAGTTTTCTAGATATTTTGACCAACCTGGGGTTTGCATCTGGACTAATGTCACAGTCCACTACATCCATTTCTTCTGTTTGGATAACAACCTTCCTGGAAACATCATTATGATCGAAAAACCTCTCTAGTGGGACCAAACCTTTGGGCATATGGTTTGTCTTCAGTTCAATGATTTTGTGGCCAACAATATTATCTTGAAGGACTCTTGCAACATGTATTTATGCTTCACCATTTTCGTCATCTTGATCTATTGAAATGTTAGAAAACTCTTCAATAGTTTTAAAAAATCTTTGAATTTCCTCATCGTCTTTAAAAATCTGCCAATGTTTTATATTATCCGGTATTGAGGGTCTGTGTCTGACTTCAACTTCGAACTTCAGATTAGGAAACATCGGAGTTTTAAAGTTGCTAGCTGCAAGTGCCAAAGAGTCAACCTGCTGATTTAAATTTCTGTGCACAAAAGTAATATTGAATGCCAAAAATAAATTATCAAGATAATCCTACACCTCATTTCTATATTGTTTTAACCTTTGTTGTTTGGTTTGATATATATTCTTGATCTGGTGAATGATAAGTTATGAGTCTCCAAAAATAGACAACTTATCTATACCCATATCTCTAGCAGCTTTCAAACCTAACAACAAGGCTTCATACTCACTGATGTTATTAGTGGTGTCAAATTCAAGTTTATATGACATAGGAATAACCTCCTTGGTAGGGGAAATGAAGACAATGCTAGCTCCATAACCTTCTTTAGAACATGCTCCGTCAAAATACATTTTCCAAACAAAATTGTCTTTACTGTCTCCAACTGCAGTTGTTGTATTTTTGACTGATACTTCTGCCATCTCATCACTCATATGAAAAATAGAAGAACCAATATCATCTTCTACAACATATATAGGATGATTAGTGGGATTATTGTGATCACTTACCAAATAAGCCAATCTAACTTCTTTGTATAATCTTCGTTGTTCCCCACCAAAAATAGGTATCGTTGCATAGCTAAGGTCCATCTGTAGAGTACCACATACATTCTTGGCCCAAGATCTTGAAAGAAGCATTCCAAATTTTGGTGGTATGTCAGCCACAATAACATCTAATACCACACTTTTCATAGGTAATTGGGAAATAGTAACAACCACATCTTTCATAACTCCAAGGCATTTGACTTTCTTGGAGTCAAAAGAATATAGATCATGATATGGTCTAATAATGTCCAACCCTAATTCTTCCATCACCACCTTAGGCATGACATTATGCGAGGCACCAAAATCCATTAAGCATTTGTGCAATATCTTGTCATGGACATTTAATGAAATGTAGAATGGTGGAGAGGCATCAATTCTGTCTTCAATGTGAGGTCCAATAGTTATAACAGGGTTTTCATCCTCTAGATTGATTGTATCTGAAAAGGTGACATGAGTTGGAGCCTGTAGAGCCTTGAGGACAATCTTTCTAAAGGTTTTTTTTTTCATGAGTTCTAATAATGGCACTGAAATCTTGATTTTGTTGATTTCGTGTTCTAAACTGAAAGCATAAATGTTTCTGTTTGGTTCCTTTATGTCAACAGTACTATCCTTGGCAGGTTGTTTCAATGGTTGATTAGCTTGAATCTTGGGACTACCTTTGATAATTCCTGTTTTAACTAGAGTACTGGCCTTCTTTGTGGAAACATGTGTATCTACTTTTGGTGCATTCGAACTAGATTTGAGATTGTATTTTTTCCTTTTAGGTTCCTGTTGGACGATCTCATCTTCATCCCCTTCCTAAAACTGGTTTGTAATCAAAGCATGTTCATAATCCTACTGTGTCACATGTAGGGGAGATGATTCAGAGTCATTCAAATGAATTGCAGGGTCTTATTCTGTATCATCTTCATCCTCCTCCTCATCTACTGCATTATTCTGAAAAGGAGGCAAAACCTTTTGGTCATCTTGGTTTTTTATTTCTCTTGGTAAGATTTGAGGTACATTGTTTGGCCTCCTAATTTGATTTGGATTTCTGTAACCACCTTCCTCTATAGGTCTACTGGGCTATTTTTGTTCCATATTAAACCTTTCCATTTCAGATGTCAGAGTTTTCAACATCTTAGCCATTTCAGATGTCAGAGTTTTCAACATCTTAGCCATTTCATCCATTTTAGAATCAGATGCTGAATTAGAAGATGAGGGAAACTCTTCCTTTTTCTTTTTCCTATCTCTATCACTTCTAGACTTCAATTTGTCTGCTGCTAATATGTTTGATTCTACCTCGATAGCAACATCTTGCATCAAGCTGAGGGTAGAAGCTCTTCTTTCCCTAAGAAACAAGGAAAATTCAGCATCGAATGCATTGGCAAAAGTGATTTTAGCTGATGTTTCTGAAGGTTTAATCTCCTCTAGAATTTTACCATACATATGGTTGAACCTTTTGGTAAAATCAGGTATTGATTCACCTTGTTTCCTCCTTAAAGCACCGAATTCGGTAATGTAGTATAAAAAGTCTTTCTTGTCTGCCCAGTGTTTAAGAAAGGCATCATATAAGGCTACGATATCAACAATTGAATTAGGAGGCAAACTCCTGAACCACTTTCTTGCTTCCCCATTTAGACTCTGTACGAATAATCTCATGCACACATCAACATGTTCTACATTGAAATTATCTGCAAAACTATAAAATGAACTCAAATTCTCTTCAGCGGTAATTGCTCGATCTCCATTAAATCTGGGCAAGTATCTCATATAATCATTTGGGGGAAAGGCATACATGACTTGTGGAAGAACCAAAGGGGCATACCTTACTGCAACTATTTCATCCATTCTGTCTGCAGCCATATTAGTTATTTTTGGAGCTTTGGGAGTGAGAAAGATTGGTGATGTTGAAGGTGAAAATGTCCCTTGTGTATTACAACTTATATGTATTGTCACTGAGTCTTGATCTTTAGCAGATAAGGATTTCTCTTCTGGACTATGATCATATAATGGGCTGAGAAACAGAGGATTCTCAAAACAAAAATAACGTGATCTAAAATCCTTAGATGAGAGAGATTCAAGAGATGACGAAGGTGTCTCTGGTTCACTCTTAATATCTGTGCTGTGACCTCTCGAAGTTTCAGTCACAGGCAAGATGTCTGGATATTCCTATTTAATGAGTTCAGTAAGTAACTTCCACTGTTCTAGATTTAATTTTGAAATAGTTGAAGGGAATGAAACTGTAGCAGGCTCAATAACAGGTTTAATTTCACTTTCAGGATTCACCTCTTCATCTACTTGGGTTTTGGGGATTTCAGAGGATTGTCCTTGAGAATTCTCTGAAGATCATTTTCCTTTTAAGAGTGAAGACTGTCCATAAATAACTTTAGGTTTTCTTAGTAACTTTTCAGGATTTGGAACTGCTGCAACAGGCTCAGGATCTGGATTTTTCCTGGTTATTGATCTCTTATTAGATGATGAAGAAGTTAGAGGAGTTTTAGGTCCTTTATCTTCTCTTTTAGAAGCTAGAATTACCACAGAGGAGTCCCCAGGTGAATAATCACAGTCTTAAATAATGTCCAAAAACTTGTTCACCATCAAGATCTGAATCTAAACTTGTCATTTCCCCAAGGAAGATATCTCCGTTTCTTCGTCCCCAACAACAACGCAAAAAATGTTAGTCCCTAAAATTGCACTTGACTATGAGAGGGAAAGCTAGGGCATCATCGATTTATTGCAAAGTGTTTAGAAAGTTTTTATAATTTGGTTTTTTGAATAAGGTGGTCGAAAACTGGCTCAAAGTTATAACATAACATGAAAATCAAGGTCATAACATAGCATATCCCATTGATTGAATAAAAGGTAGACACATAGATGGATTAAACAAATAAGAAAAAGAGAAGATGAAGCCTTCAATTTTTCAACTTCGCATAAATTCTTGTCTCATAATATCATAAAGAAACAAGACCATCAACTTGATATCAAAACTTGAAAATAATTTCCACAGTAAATTTTTCACTGTATTAATTAACAATCAAGAATCAAAAGCATTGCAATCTGAATAATGAATTCAAGCATCGAGAAAGAAAAACAGAGTATAAAAGAGTGTCTAACCATCCATATGCCTTTGCTATTAAGTGTCAAATAGAACATAAATGACTTTACAAGGAGTTTCACAAAAAGGTCCTCTGGATCTCCATTTTTTCAACCTGAACACAGTCTTTCATATGCCTATTTAAACTATGCATAAAACCTCCAGATCCTATCATCTAGTGTAGCTTTAATGACTATATTTGAATAGTATCTATCTACTAGGGAAGTTAACTCAAAAAGAGATTTTACAATCCAAAAATAGATCATTGCTCAACAACTATTGTATGATCTTGCCAACATTACATTTGATTCTAAAAAACAGGGATTAGTTTGATTTAATCATACATTTCGAGGTCTTTGCATCTCACAGGCCAAAAACAAGTAGACACTGCCATATTTCCTAGAAAACATTAAAATAACATTCTTTATGAAACCTTTAGGATATAATCACAACAAAAGCTTTAACATTTCTCTGTTTGAGCTTTGTGGGAAGCACAACATTGTGCCAATAGAGTCTGATGTTTGTTTCTTTGAGTTCTTTGAGCAATTCCCTTTGCTCTTTTTTCTTCTTTTTTAAACCTTGAATCTTTTCTTGCTGACGAGCATTCTATTGTTCTATTTGTGCCTTTTCTTTCTTCAATTGTCTCACTGTTTTCTAGAATTCCTTGATTCTTTCTTGATCAGTTCTGATTTTAACCCTGAATTCTGAGCACTCTTCAAAAGGTGCAGGCTCATTCAGATTTAAGGCAACTTTGGGTTCTTTTTCTTTAACTTGGTATTTAGAAACCAATCCCGAGCTATGTTATTCATCAGAACTTTCTAAATCCATGGCTTCAGGCACATCTGATATGTGATCTGAGTTTACAAGGTAATCCTTTTTATTCTCAGGAATCTCACTGATACCTTTAGCAATTTCTTTATCTTTTGCTAATATGGTTGTAGCCCTCGTTACAGGTCCTGTAGATGATGAAAACGTTTGTTTACCTTTTGTTGGTCACTATAGTTGCTTATTAACCAAACAATCAAGTGTTACATAAATTGTCAACCCAGGGAAGTCTGTTTATTTCAAAGGCAATCACACACTGTATATGCTCAATCTCAAAAGCAATATAGAGTTGTAGTAGAAGTACACTAATCACACCTTGCTTTGAACAGACTGAAGTTCTACTTTGAATTACATAAAAGAAATCTATCTATTACAGAGTTTGAGATTAATTATCAGAAGAATCCTGGATTACATTAAGAAACGACAACCTAGGAAAAGAAATCCTTCAACATACTACAAGGGAGAATAACTATTCTGTAACAGAGAACATGACCCTATTCCCCAAGCAGGAATCTTCAACACCTGTCTCTGATTATCACACTTTCATAAATTCATTACCAATCAAAATGATTAACAAGTACTGAAGGCTAACTATTCTTTAACAGAGAACATGACCCTATTCCCCAAGCAGGAATATTCAGCACCTGTCTCTGATGATCACACTTTCATAAATTCATCAAGCAGAATTACCAATCATAATAATCAACAATTACCTAGGAATGAATTGTATGAAAACAATGTAACAATCAGTAAAGCAGAGTTTCAGCAAAACAAAGTTTAATAAAGTAGAGTTTCAGCAAAACAGAGTTTAAACAAGGTGTGAACAAAAAATAATACTAACATACTACAGAACTAATGGGTGAATCTTGTGAAGAAGGTGGGCCCTCTCCTTCTCACAAGATTCCCTGGAAATGAAAGGAACTAAGAAGAAATGCTCGTAATAATGTTTTATTCATCTGTCAAATGTATCATGTTACAATATCCAAAGTGAACACGCTCTTCTCTGTAATTCCTTTCTAGACAAAAATTCCCCCCCTCTCATCTAATGATGATTTCCCCTTATTTAAAGAGGAGAATCCTCTTAATACAATTGATCATGAAATTACATGTGTACATACGAATCCTATTCTTAGTTAGATCTAATCTTCTATGCTGGAATAGAATATTCTGATCTCCCGTAGAAAAATGCTGTTACAGTAGTTGGAATGGTGCTGGGTTGAGGTGTAGCTGTTGCGACCAGTGTAACAACTTCTTTATTTATCTTCTTGTTACTGCTGTTGTATACTGTTTCAACATCGCAAATCATGGACTGTTTCAGCAATGGGATTTGCATTCTGTTTGACTGTTTCAACAACGTGGTCTCAAGCAACAACGATGGTTGGTGCTGGCTTAAGGTACGGCTGTTGTGGCCAGTGTAACAACTCTTTCTTGTTACTGCTGTGTGAATTACTGTTCCAGCATCATAAATCACGGACTGTTTCACCAATGGGATTTGCGTGCTGTTGACTATTTCAGCAACGGGTCTTCAAGCAACAACGATATATAATCTATAGTTCAAACTGTTTCAACAACTATATGTTTCTGATCGATGGCTAAGTATGAGAGTAATGGAAAATTACATGTAAAACAAATTAAACATATAGCAAAGAGAAGAAATGTTATATACCTTTGGAAAGATAGGTTAAGGTGATAATGTAGGCTTAAATATGAGTGGGAAAAGGATGTAATGATAGCAAAAAGTATAAACAAAAAGGTA
>ML806256.1:92088-107720 GCA_009831015.1 Picea engelmannii | reverse complement strand
TTCTATGGAGTGCTTTAGCCTCCACCCATTTGGTCATATAATCTGTGTAGACCACTATATAAACTTTTTGATTGGATGGAGGGTTAATGGGTCCTACAAAGTCTAAGGCCCATTTTTCAAATGGTTCGAGTACTACCTGAGGATTTAATGACATTTCATCTCTATGATTAGGTTGACCCATTCTTTGACAGCTATCACAGGCTCAAACATATTTATTTGTATCTTTAAAAAGTGAGGGCCAATAATAACCCATCCTGAGAATTTTATGTGTTGTTCTCTTATCAGCAAAATGCCCTCCACAAGGGCCATCATGACAAGATTTTAGTAAGTCATAAACCTCATCTTCTCTAATGCATCTTCGGATTTATTGATCAAGTCTTGTGTGGAAAAGACACCCACTTATCCAGCTATATCGAGCACTTTGTTGAATAATTCTTCTTTTCTCTCGGTGGGATAGGTGTGGTGGTAACTTCCCTGCAACCAAGTAGTTAGCGATGTCTGCATATCATGGTGAGTGAGCAGATATTGCAAATAGATATTCATCAGGAAATGAATCATCTACTGGAGAATTATCATCAGGTGTTAACCGAGAAAGGAAATCAACAACTACATTTTCTTTTCCTGGTCTATCTACAATTGTAATATCAATTTCTTGTAATAATAGTAACCATCTGGTGACTCGAGCATTTGTGACAGGTTTATTCATTAAATATTTGATAGCTGAGTGATTGGTATGGACAAAAGTAGAATAGCCAGCGATGTAATGTCAAAATTTATTAATAGCATAGATAGCTGCTAAAAATTCCTTTTCGGTAACTGTATAGTTAAGTTCAACATGAGTCATATTCTTGCTAATGAAGTAAATAGCATAAGGGAGATTATTTTCATCTTGTCCCAAGACAACCCCTATTGCAGTATCTGAAGCATCAGAGGATATATGAAAGGGAAGTTTCCAATTAGGTCCTCTTAGAATAGGAGCTATAGATAACTGATGTTTGAGTGTATCAAATGCTTCCTGGCAAATATTAGTGCACTTGAATTCAACATTTTTCATAAGTAACACAAACAAAGGAGAAGCTATTTTGGAATTTTTTTTAATAAATCTTCTATAGTATCCAGCGTGTCCTAAGAAACTTCTCACATCTGTTTGGGTTTTGGGGATAGGAAGGTGTTTAATGACTTGTATCTTGGATGGATCCACCTGAATTCCTTGAGATGAAATAAAATGTCCAAGTACTACTCCTTCACTCATCATCATATGACATTTTTCTATGCTTAGGGAGAGGTGGGATTGTATACATCGTTTAAGTACTTTCTCAAGGTTTTGTAGTGCTTCCTCAAAAGAGACACCATAAGGGGTAAAATCATCCATAAAAATTTCCATAGAATCATTAATTATATCAGAAAAGATTCCTATAACTTCTCTTTGAAAGGTTGCTGGTGCATTACATAGTCCAAATGGGAGGAATCTATAAGAAAAATTTCCCCATGGGCTAGTAAAAGTGGTCTTATCTTGGTCTTGGGGTGCAATTTTGATCTGGTTATACCCACTAAAACCATCTAAGAAAGAGACGAATTTCTTCCCTGACAAATTATCTAACACCTGATCAATGAATGGCAATGGAAAGTGATCTTTTTGAGTGGCTTTATTTAAAGCTCTATAATCTACACACACTCTCCATTTCCCGTTTTTCTTAGGAACTATTACCAATGGGGAAACCCATTCACTGTCCAATATAGGATATATAAACCCCGCATTAAGCAATTTTTGAAGTTCCTCCTTAAGAATTTCTCTTAAATTAGGGTTCATTCGTCATTGAGATTGGCAGATCGGTCGACAATATTCCTTGATATAGATACGATGAGTACATAATTCAAGAGAGATTCCCTTCATATCTGTATAGTCCCATGCGCATGCTTCCTTATGTTCAAGAAGTAACTTCATTAATTGCTGTGTTTCAGCAACTGTCAGGTTGGGGTTTATGTTCAGTGTTTTGCCAGATTCAATTTCTACTAGTATACTTTTAGAAGATATGGTGGCTGATGTTTGAGGTGGGTCTTCAGAGTTAAGGTTTTCCTGGGTATCTGACTCCAAAAGTGGAGCTAGTTGATTATGTGTTTCTGGAGTCATAGAGGAGGGTTCACAAATAAAATTATTAATTACTTCATCCTCAGTGGCATCTTTAAGGCTTAAGGCTTGTTCGATAGTCAAGATAGGTTGAGTAGTTTGATCATCAAAGTCCACCCATAAGGAATTGTCATTATTAATCAAGGGTGTAGCGTGAGGGTAGAGGGTAAGCTGTTTAGTCTCATATCCATTGGAAATTGTCATTGAACCAGATCTACAGCTGATAAAAGCATCTGTTTTGGCTAGCCAAGGCCTGCCCAAAATTAGAGGATGACCCCCCAACTTTGTTTTAGGTTGTAATACCACAAAGTCAGCTGGATAATTCCAGGATTCAACTGAGATGATTAGGTCTTCAATGACTCCTTCCGGTTTGATTGTAGAACGGTCAACTAATTCTAGAATGGTTGGGGTATCTCTGATTTCATTCTTCAGTTGTAACAGTTGTGAGGTTTCAAGAGTCATAATATTGATAGCAGCACCTAAGTCTACCAGAACTCGAGGAATTATTGTTTTTCCAATTTATAGAAGCACTGAGATAGTAGGATGGTCGGGATCACCATATTTAACTGGAGGAGCTTTACCTGACATTAGTGCGGACAAATCACCCATGACATGAACTGTGAGGGGATCTTTAGTTTTCCTACTGGGTTTCTTAACATAAATGTCTCGCATAGTTCTGGCATAAATTGGTACGTCTCTTAGTGCTTGTAATAGTGGAATTTTGACATAAATATTTTGTAATTCCCCTAGAAGATTGAAAGCAGGTGGCTTAGGCGTTTTAGTCAAAGCTAAATGCTCAGGGAATGGTGGTTTTTTTGTTTCGACAACAGTGTTGGGGGATGATTGTACCTCTTCAGGTACATCGTGCTTTTTTATTTCTTCTTTATTGGAATTAGGAGAGGTAACATCATCAATGATAGGTTATACTATTTTCCCAGATCGTAAATGAATATCATTGCATTGTGTAGGAAAAAGAGAAAGTATAGGTTGGTTTTGAATATCAATGCACTGCACAACCTTATTATTGGGGTTAGGGTTAGGTTGTACAGGTAGTTGGGGCCTCATCATTTGATTGTTTAGTGGAGTACCTGATGGTAAAGGGAGTGGTTGCTGAGCTTGTGGTTGAAATTGAGGAAATTGATTTGGGAACGAGGGTTGTTGACCTCTCCAATTTGGATTCCATTGGTTAAGGTAAGATTGTTGTTGTGGAGGCCAAGGGAGTCCACATTCCTGGGTCTACAAAATGAGGGTTTGTTTGTTGCATGGATGGGTATTGCATTGGATTAAAGGGAGGGTAATTTTCTTGATTAAAAGAAGGATAATTATTCCTATGATTAGAAGGTGTAAATGGCATATTAGGATTCATACCTTGTCCCCGTGGCTGCCATTGCCTTCTCTGTGTCAACAGATAGACAACTTCAACTTCTTCATCAGTTTGTTGTAATGCTACCTTGATTCCTGGTAAAGAAGGGCATTGTTGGGTTTCATGATCCTTATCACAAATGGTGCAGATTGAATTTTTGTCCAATGGGCATTCCCTTCGTGGGTGCTTATCTCTGCATTTGGAACAAAATATGGACATAGTTGCTTCTGCTTCGGCTTGTTTCTTTTGAATTTGTAAGGTATCAATTTGTGAAGAAAAAGAGCTTAACATTTCAGTTTTAAAACCCTCAAGTAAATTACCTATTTCGGCTCTTGTTGCTCCTCCACTGGATGATTTTTGAACTCTTGAAAATGTGGTATCCCTGCTGTTTGATCTATTCCTTGTAGCTCCTCTTGAACATCTTTTACATAGGTTAACAATTTCATCATATGATTCTGTAGATATGTCCCCTTTACCAAGCATATTCAACATATCTAGACAATCATCCCTTACTCCTTTTAGTAATATTGTTTTAAGAATATCTTTACTTACATCAGGGTGACTGGATCTTTGTAGATTATACTGTAGCCTTTCCACAAAGTCCTCTAAATTTTCATCCTCTTTCTGTATCATCTTGAATAGTTCCTCTCTTTTTTCTCTTGTTCGGCAATAGTCTTGGTATTTGTGCAAGAATTTCTATTTCATCTGATCCCATGTTGTGATTACATGACCTCCAAGACTCATGAACCATCTTAATGCATTTCCTTTTAATGTTGTTGGAAATAACTTTAAATTTTGAGCATTGGAAATGTAATCATAACTTTTGCATAATATGTCAAACTCGAAAAGGAATTCATCAGGATCCTCTAAAGATAAACCATGAAAGTTAGGTAAAGCTGAGAGTGGAATATTCTTCATGGGAGCTACTCCTCTAGGAAGATCACAAATAGGAAATCCTAAGGTAGAAAAAGAGTTTTCATCGTTTACCTCTGCTTCAAGACCTGCCTGTTCTTCATGGTGTAGTTCTTCATTATGCTCATCCATGGTTTCTGCTAATTGTTCCCTTGCTGCACTTGCTTGGTCCTCAATGTTTTCTGCTAGTTTCTCAACTGTCTCAGGGCTCCAAATTTCTTTCCCCATTTCAAAGTTTGCTTGAAAGGAAGGTTGAGGCTTTGTTTTTCGAGAGTTTGGTTGTTGAGGAACAACATATTTAGATTTTGATATGATCTGGTCGATGAAGGTTTTTCTTCCTCCTCTTCCCCTGCCCCTACCACCTGTAGGGTCAGTTTCCTTGGGGGGTCCGCGTCCTCTCATGCAATCTGTGCATCTAAAAGAAAATTGTAAATTCTTTTGAAATCTATAATTGCCTTCCTCGGCAACGACGCCAAAATGTTGGTCACTATAATTGCTTATTAACTAAACAATCAAGTGTTACATAAATTGTCAACCTAGGGAAGTCTGTTTATTTCAAAGGCAATCACACACTGTATATGCTCAATCTCAAAAGAAATCTAGAGTTGTAGTAGAAGTACACTAATCACACCTTGCTTTGAACAGACTGAAGTTCTACTTTGAATTATAGAAAAACAATCTATTTATTGCAGAGTTTGAGATTAATTATCGGAAGAATCCTGGATTACATTAAGAAACAACAACCTAGGAAAATAAATCCTTCATCATACTACAAGGGAGACTAACTATTCTGTAACAGAGAACATGACCCTATTCCCCAATAAAGAATCTTCAACACCTGTCTCTGATTATCACACTTTCATAAATTCATTACCAATCAAAATGATTAACAAGTACTGAAGGCTAACTATTCTGTAATAGAGAACAAGACCCTATTACCCAAGCACGAATCTTCAGCACCTGTCTCTGATTATCACACTTTCATAAATTCATCAAGCAGAATTACCAATCAGAATAATCAACAATTACCTAGGAATGAATTGTATGAAAACAATGTAACAATCAATAAAGCAGAGTTTCAGCAAAACAAAGTTTAATAAAGTGGAGTTTCAGCAAAATAGAGTTTAAACAAGGCGTGAGCAAAAAATAATACTAACATACTACAGAACTAATGGGTGAATCTTGTGAAGAAGGTGGGCCCTCTCCTTCTCACAATATTCCCCGTAAATGAAAGGAACTAAGAAGAAATGCTCAGAATAATATTTTATTCATTTGTCAAATGTATCATGTTACAATATCCAAAGTGAACACGCTCTTCTATGTAATTCCTTTCTAGACAAAAATTCCCCCCCTCTCGTCTAATGATGATTTCCCCTTATTTAAAGAGGAGAATCCTCTTAATACAATTGATCATGAAATTACATGTGTACATACGAATCCTATTCTTAGTCAGATCTAATATTCTATGCTGGAATAGGATATTCTAATCTCCTGTAGCAAAATGCTGTTACAATAGTTGGAATGGTGCTAGGTTGAGGTGTAGCTATTGCAGCCGGTGTAACAACTTCTTTATTTATCTTCTTGTTATTGCTGTTGTATACTATTTCAACATCGCAAATCACAGACTGTTTCAACAACGAGATTTGCATTCTGTTTGACTGTTTCAACAATGTGGTCTCAAGCAACAATGATGGTTGGTGCTGGCTTAAGGTACGACTGTTGCGGCTAGTGTAACATCTCTTTCTTGTTACTGCTGTGTGAATTGTTGTTCCAGCATTGAAAATCACAGACTATTTCAACAATGGGATTTGCGTGTTGTTGATTGTTTCAACAACGAGTCTTCAAGCAACAACGATATATAATCTGCAGTTCAAACTGTTTCAGCAACTCTATGTTTCTGATCGATGGCTAAGTATGAGAGTAATGTAAAATTACATGTAAAACAAATTAAACATATAACAAAGAGAAGAAATGTTATATACCTTTGGAAATATAGGTTAAGGTGATAATGTAGGCTTAAATATGAGTGGGAAAAGGATGTAATGATAGCAAAAAGTATAAACAAAAAGGTACATTATAGGGTCCTAACACCTTTGTTTACTGGTTTCTTAAGCAATGGAGTTCTTTTTGCCTTTTTCCTGGTACCTGCTTCAGCATTTTCAGAGTCATGTTCTATAACTATGACGTTTTCTTCTTTGATTGATGGATTAAACATGGCTTTTGATTTCAATCTGTACTTGTTGGCAATGATAGTAGAATTCCTTCTAGGTTTTTGAGATGTAGACACACCTATATCCTTTGTCCTTTTGACTGCAACAACCCTTTTACTGGTTGATGGCAATTCATGCTTGACTGTAGTTTGAGTATTAAAATCTTCATCTGAATCCTCTTCCCCTTTAACATCCTCCTCAGAAAACATTTCTATTTCTGGATCCAACTTAGGTCTTTTACCTTTTCTATTCCTTGTCACCCTGATATCAGGCATTTCTTCTTTAACAGGGGTTTCATCAATTGAAATATTTTGTTTCTGTGTAACAGTCTTTTTTCCTTTGCCTTTCTTCTATTTGTTGGACTGTGCGTAAGGGTTTAAAGATTGCATGAGCCAGCTCCAGGTCTTCTGTAATTCTCTCAAAGCATACATAACCAAAGTATTAATTAAGACTTGATGAAAAAGACCGCTCTTTGCATTTGTAGAGAGTGACTGCACTCTCTTTGACATCTTTGTCAAGCTTTTGAGTAGAAAGTAAGGCAGGTTTAAGGGATAATCACCATTCAGATGCATTAATATCCTAATGTGGTAGATATATACTAGTGAAAATCTACCTTCGCAAGTGATATACCTGTGGATAACGATCAGATTAGTGTGCCATTCAGGTCTAATCCAGCTGTGAGGAACTCCCCTTCTCCAATTCAGATTTTTCTTTTTGGGAAGAAGGAATTGATTGACAAAATCTGTAACCACATGCTCTTTCTTCCACCATCTTTCTCCTCCAACCACCAATCAGCAAGCTTTAGCAATTGTCTTTTCTATCACCAACATCAACATCTTCCCGATCTCCACCTCGTGACCATCAAAGTTCAGTGCAAACTCCATGGAGACCTGCTCATCGTAACCTTGAAAAGTGGTAAGGAATTCAAGCCACCTGACATCTCTGAACTTTTGAGCCATATGAGGATAATCTTCGAGGATTTCAACACCCTCGGGTTCTAATCTGACTATCTGTCTGCTCCTCTTAGGCGCCATCAAAACACAATGCTAAAACTAGCACGATTGGGATTTCAAATTTTCCACCTGCAATCTGTTAGTATATAACCGTTCTTCTGAGAAAATACCTATGCCTAAAATTTAGAAAAATCAAACATAGAATGAGAGGTTCAATATAATAATCGTTGAGAATTGGGCAATTTGAAATGAGTCCTTTGCGGGTACAAATAAATCTAATCATGAAACGATTTGAATCACTAAATGATTCCAAAGCTATTGTGGGACACATGCGAACTCTTAAACCACTATCTTTGTCATCATAACAAAATATGGGTGACGAGCGCATATCAAGGCATGATTATCTTTGTGATACGGGAATAAATCTATTCCCGTAGCGCTATTAATGACTTAGCATAATTTGAATTTATAAAGTTCAAACAGGCATATAAAGTGACACATCATTTAAAACCATGTCTTACAACTCCAAACTTAAATAAATTATTCAAAAACTGAAATGCAAACCATAAGACACTAAAAGAAATGATCAAAATCAACTAGAAGCAAATAATGAAGTGCAGGTAAGAAGGGTTTGGGATTAAGGTTTCTCACACAATCAAAAGCAAAAATTAGAGACTAACAATTATATTATAGATATTCACAACTGTGAATTGCCTTCAAATTTCATCGAATGTGTTTCCAATTACAAACTATAATGTTGGATTGGTGAGTGTCAAGAGTTAATCCTCTTTCCTTTACTAGTAATAAAAACTAAAGCGGGTTATTCCATTGTTGAGTATTGGCCTCGGTATAATAAGCCAATAACACAAGCACATAAGCTTTTGGAACCATCCTACACTAGGAATTGAGGCCTTGTAGCCATTTCGAGAATAGAACACTCAACATCATACACAGAACATAAATCATAAGTTATTTTCACAAAGTATCCATGTTGGAGAAGTGAGTATGTTATAAGTCCCACATTTGCATATCACAACCAGTCCCAATTGCTCAACTTGGGGCCTCCTTCCAGGAATTTGTTTGAATTTTTTCTCCTTTCACTTTACTCAACTCAATTTAGCAATTTGACCCAATTGCTAAAATCGAGGCCTCCCTCTTCTAACCTGGGTGAGATTGAGTCTTGAGTTTGGGATCGGTCCCAATCCTCAAATTAGGACTCCTTGCACCTAACTAATATGTTATTTTAAGCCTTGCACCAAACTTAATAAAATAACCAAAATATTTTTACAGCCTGGTTTAATTCAAAATACCAAAAAGGGATTAGTTTGATGATATTATTGTTCTAAAGGTAAAAGTTAACCCATGTGTGCCATGTTTTGTACACTAACATGCATGCAACTTTTAATGACTCAAAGGGAATCAAATGACCAAGAAAAAGGTTCAAATAATATAGTTAAATAAAAGGAAGCTCAAACTGCCAAAATAAATCAACATGATCAGGTGCCACAAAAAGATAGTGGGATGGAAAATAGAATAGTAAAGAAGAATATGTGAGTGATAAAGAAAGAGATGAACCCATAGGTGGCACAGAAGTATAGTTGGATAGATAAAATGAATATCTAAGAAGGGAATCAAATGGTAAAAAAAGAGTCAGAATTAACAAAGGAATTGAACTTCCAAGTGGCAAAAAAATACAGTTAGATGGGGAAACCTAACAACCAAAAATGGGAACAAGCTAGCTAAGTGGAGGAATCAAAACAATTAACCTCCCTATTTTTCTCCTGTATAAATAAGATAAACTCAATAGAGAAACATATTTTTGATTGAGATTGTAAACTGGTTTCAATATTAATCAAGAAGCCAACTGGCCACTATTTGGAGATTTGTTGGGGGGGTTAAATATGATATATCCCCAAGGGGGTGGGGTGGGTGGGGTATATATGGGGTTAAATGTACATGAAATGGGTAAATGTATATGTAATAGTGATCCGTAAATTGTCGTGGATATTCCACTGGAACATTTTTTCACAACAGATCTTAAACTATTTTGAAATCTTAGATTTTTTGCAGTTTATTTCCTTAGATCCCAAATTAGTTAATTACCAGCTTTGCTTGAATTTATGAAATAACTGAAATATAAAAAATGAAAGAACATGCACCAAATACACACGATCCACACAATGAACACAAGATTTGACTTAGGAAATCCAATACGAGAGAAAACCTATCTAGAAGGTGAGGCTGATGCTCTACTCTCTTTGCTTCAGTTATAAAATGCACATACAAAGGAATGGGAACTCACTATGGAGTTTCCTTTTGACAATGTGTCTTGAAAAACTGCTACAAAATTATCCTCCTCTATTATGCCCCAAAAATACCACTCTTAGATGTTTTTCTCAGCTATGGAACAAGATACAATACAAAAGAATGGAACCCAATCTCCTCCTAGCGGCTTGGTATTTAACATCAGTGAATAACCGTCTAGGGGTAGGGTTTTGACTTCCTCAACCCTTAATTGTGAAAAGGTTTTGGAACTTCTAGAATATTCTTGAAATTACATACATGTGTAGCCCCATATGCATGAGTAATGGGGGATGATGTGGCATCCACTCGTACCATGGTGGTCAATACAGTAGCTCAACTTGCATGAGGCATAAATTTTGCATACGAGCTTTGATTGATGTGCTTTTTGTACCGTTGGAAAGGTATCAATGTGTAGAATATATTTAAGGCGTATTAGATAAAGCTAAGAAATATTTGACCCAAAATAATGTTGTTTGATTCCTCAAAATGGATCTGGAAGGTTTCAAACCCTAATTTTCCAAACTGGGACCTGCCATTAAAATGACCCTGCAAGCCCATTCCTCCAATTTTTTCCACTCTAAAAGCATCAAGATAGATGAAAAATAAAATAATGATCCAATCTGGATCAAATAGTGGTTGGCCTAATAAAGGGGCCACATGTAATGTGTGAATAGGTATATATAGAGAGCATGTAGTCATTATTGAGGAACATGTGATTTAGATGTATGAATTTATTGAGGTATTTGGATGAGGTTCTCCTATTCTTTGAGTTATTGTGTAAATCATCTCTCTTATATTTCTTGGATTTGTGATCCATGTTGATGAGAGGAATGGAAAAAATCCTCACTCTAGCATTTTCAAATCTCATCATGCTAGGTGAGATAGACGAGATTATAACCCTGGGCTTATAGCCTATAAAAAATCTCAATCAGACTTCAAGAAATAGATTCTTTGATCTGATGCTATTATAAAAAATATTTGGACTTTGAATATTTTATGTGAAATAAACTTAAAATAGAAAATGTACTTGCAAAATGAATATGTAAAACATCTGAATAAGTAAATGCAAGATAATATAGATCTAAAAATCAATATACAACAAGTCTCATCAATGAGAAGAAATCAACAAATAACTTTATTAATCTCAATTTGAGTTACGATTAAGTTTATCTTTTCTAACCCCTGCAAGGGTTTGGATCAGAATTACACTTATAAGTCAAATATGTTATTTGACTTATACAAAGACAAATGATGTAAAAAAGAAGACTAGAATTGAAAACTGAAATGGATCAATACAAGCTACAAGTCCATTATTGTCTTGACTCTACAAAACTAGCAATAATCAACACTAGAATAAATTCAAAACTTCCAACTAAAACCAAATAAACTTTCAAGAAGAATGAATGACCTTGGAGCATGTCAATAATCAATGCTTCCTAGTCCTTTCTGTGTCACCTTAAGAATTGTTGGACTACTAAGAGAGGCGGGGGGGGGNTAAACCACAATATGAAAGTGTTATTTATCTTTAATATCAATATAGCATTATCATCCAATAAGTGAAGAGTAAATAAACCATGAACAATGAATAATCATACACATACACAGTACACCAATATTTTTATGTGGAAACCTAATGCGAGAGAAAACCACATAATGCTTTTTCTTATATGTTTTTAAGAATTACATTCATTATAAGCACCAACTTCCTTTGTTCTCTAGCTACAGCTGGACGGAGGCTCCAACACCTATATTTTCATGCTACAACCTGAGGGAAGCTACAACTCCCCAATTCTCTGGCTACAACCAGAAGGAGGTTGCAACCCCCTATGTTCTCCAACTACAACTGGAAGGTGGCTACAACCACCTATCCTTGCCCCATATTGCCTCCCTGAAATATAAATAAGATGATGAAACCACTGTCACACTGTCACTATGAGATATACCACTGTAAACCTGTACCAACCTGTACC
This sequence comes from Picea engelmannii, assembly GCA_009831015.1. Classification (NCBI taxonomy): domain Eukaryota; kingdom Viridiplantae; phylum Streptophyta; class Pinopsida; order Pinales; family Pinaceae; genus Picea; species Picea engelmannii. The sequence goes on along the minus strand of ML806256.1, from coordinate 95,880 downwards.
ACTGACCTGCATCCAACCTGTACCACTTCCCTGTAATCAACCTGTACATGTACTGAGCCTGTACCAACCAAAAACAATAGATACACGACCTCTCTGTTTTGTAGGGAATGTATGTACGTGCCCTATATATACAACAACTTTCATATGTACACAACCTATCTGTACTGCAGCCTGCATATGCCTTCTTAAACAATGGTTTTTCACTTGTGCAGAAACTCAAACACTCTGCTGCCTCTTGTCAACTCAACCTGCAACCTGTCATAGTGTGTACCCTGTAGCTGTGTCCTGTGCATACATCCTCATACATATCCCTTAACCAAATGTATCTTTATCTCTCTAGTCATGTGTCATACAAGTATAATCAAGAACAAGTATAATGACCCTCACATGGACTAGACATCAAACCATTTATGATATACAACCTTTCAATACATCAACTACTTCACAAGTAGAACCTCTCAACCATGTACCACAAAAAAACCTTAACCATATGCCAAGAAATACAAGATGTGCCTCAATACTAATAACTGTTGCTCATGTAGACAACAAAATCCAACTACTCATAGAAATAAGATACACTTAGATTCACCACCACTTCTGGTTTATATATTATTTCAATAGGTATAGGATTGAACAATTGTGTCTTTTTGACATGAACCATTGCACCTCTTCATTTAATTTTAACATAAATAATATTTTCCTTTTATTCATTAATTTATCGTGTAAGTTTCTCAATTTAATTAGAAGACTAATCTTGATTCGAATTTTGTCCTCATGAGTTTATCACAAATATAGATCGACTCATTATATCATTTCCATGCTTCTGCTACGTCCCTAGTTTGCCAACAGATCATATTCAAGCTTTTACCGTCTCTATATATTGTTATGGTGTTAATCTCCGTCGAATTACTCTACAGACCTTAAGCTGTTTACATAAATGAATTATGTATGAGGCTCTTCCTTCAACCCAATGTTCAAATGACCGTGGGATCGTAAACTTGGGTTTATTCTCCATTTGTGATTCCTCTTTAAGATTCTTACCTTACTATATGATTGTTGTTGGAACCNGTCCAATGTTGGGATCATGTTCTCCGGGCTTCGACGCTTCAGAAATTTTCTTCTTTTCACCAAATTCTTGTTGTCACCGAAGTGATATCTTCCAGAGTGTTACAACTCAAGCAAATTCAATTCACATATTTAATCCTCATCGTTGATCATGGTTTCAGAGCAATGGTCCGATCATTCTTTTAAAGGACTCATTTCTCACAATTTTCTTATCCTTATCCAATGGCTGGGATTCAATCGTGAGATGGATGGTTGTCGTTTCCTCCGGTACTTCGCAGCTTCGAGAGTTTTATTATTTTATTAACTTCTTCTAGACTTCGTCGAAGTGCCAAATATGCTCATCACCGTAGATCTTATCTTTTGGTTTATGACTAGATTTTCTCTCACCTATAGCTCTTTCATGATCTAGATCAATCGACATGTTTTAATCATCCAATAAGTGGACGATTGTCCTTTGCTTCGGGACTTCTTAACTTTGGCCCTGTTTATCCTATCTTTCCACTTTGTCATCTAACGGTCAAGATAAATCTCGAAAGAGACATGACTCCAGGATATTCACGCCTTTCCTTAGTTCCAATTATAGCTAGAGTGGAAGAGTTCTGATTAACCATTGATCTTACCTTTTTGTTCGATGCCTAGATCTCCTCGTACTTATTTGATCACATTGACTAATCCAACGATCACGACTTAACATTATTCCACTGGCTTAATCCAAAGACCAAGAAAGGCTCTTGAGAATCTTAAATCAACGACCAACGTTATTTCATGACTTCGACCTTTGACGCTTCAGGTATGTTTGTTGGTAGTAGAAGTTGGATATCTTCGGAGGCTTTAATCCCGCAGTGAAGTGTCTTGTTGAGATCACTATTGACATTGAACTAGTTGAGTGGCTACCACGTGTCACCTAGATTCATGACTTTCGTATACCTAAAGTGAAAACTAGACTTTGACACTTGTCACCATCTGATTGGGCCACGTGTCCTTGCTGATTTGGTCTTGTTGACGTGGATCTCCTAATGTGTCATATGTCTTTTTCCTTTGGACCATTAATCTAGATCAGATGGTCTAGTTTTCACCGGAATTCTTGATCCAACGACCCTCATTCACTTCTGGACTTCGAGGCTTTGGTCTTCGGGTAAACTTACATGTTTCATAGTCCTTTTCGTCGAAGTGGCCAGCGCCAAAGTTGACCACCATTAGACCCACCGATCCTCATCTAATGGTCACTATGCATTGCCCATATCTGATGGCCCTCATTCACTTCGAGACTTTGGGGATCCGACTTTCAGGTATTCTTATTTTTTTTGAACTTATTATCGTCAGAGTGGTCAGTGCCAAAGTTGACCACCTTCTTTCCTTTTGTACGATCTGATGGTTCAACATTTCCATTCCAGATCGACAGTCAATGTTTAATTCTAGATTAAATCTTGATCTAATGGCTGAGAAATCATCCGAAGCTCCTTCCTAATCGACAATTGGAATTTATTTTGTGACTTCGGGATTTAGTGGATTCTTCCTTGTCTCCAATAATCGTTGAAGTGGCAAAGTGCCAAAACTGTTGTACTATGTTGTCATTGATTTCAAAGGATTGGAGTCAAAGGGTTGATGTCAATTATTTTCATAGTGATGTGTTTGTATCATTGATATATTGATTACTGGTTATATGGTCATTGATGTAATTGTTGTCAAAGGGTTGATGTCAAGTGGTGTCATAATGATGTGCTGATATTAAAGGGAGTTGTATCATTGATGGCATGTCATGGTTGATAGGAAGAACCAAAGGGATAAATTCCAAAGTGGTCCCTTTATGGTGAAATCACTCACGGGAAGACTCTCTTAGATAAAGTTCTCAAAGTGGTTCCCTTATGATGAAGGCCCTCATAGGAAGACGCTTTGTGAAGTCCAAATGGTTAGGTGGTTGAGTATCCCAACAATGTGATTAGGGAACCCAAGTTTGATTAAGGAATAATGTAATGAAGATCAGTGAATTTGGAGGAGAAAGTATTCCATATGGATAGTATATGTCATGCCGTTTACGGTGATATGTGGAACGCCACATAAATCCTCACGGTTAGATATTTATGGCCATGTGAAGTTGGATAACCCTCATGAGTTATCTAGAAGCCTCTAGAAGGTCAAAGAAGTCAAATTATTCTAGAATCTCCTAGAAGAAGTTGACCAGTCAAAGTGGTTAGTCATGGGTTAAGTCATTGTAACAAGAAAACAATTAAAAATAAATTAGTTGCAACTAGAAGTGGAGAGTTTACTATTTGTGGACAAAGTGGGCTAAGTGGACAAAGTCACTAAGTGGACAAAGTGGTTAAGTGGATACTTCTAGAGGAAGCTACTTGAAGAGTATAAATAAGAGAGAAAGGGTCTCCCATTAGCATTACATTGAACATATTGAATATATACAAGTGACTAAGGTAACCAAAGGAGATCTAAGGAGAATTTAAGAGGGAAGGTGAAGTAAAGAAGGCTGAAATTAAAGGGAGGATAAAGTCTTTTGATGATGCTTTCTAAGGTATGTTATTTACAAGTAATCTCACCATTTGTTCAATAACTTTATTTCTAGAATGATTAAGACAAGGAAATGTGGAGAATGTTGAGAAAACATATCCAAGTAATTGTGATAACAATTTTATCTTGTGGGTCGTTTTAGTTTGGGAGTTACACTATGTGGAAGATAGGGTTTGTGGTTAGTCCTGAAACTAGTCTAAAAGAGGT
>ML806256.1:38392-75513 GCA_009831015.1 Picea engelmannii | reverse complement strand
AGGTTGATTACAGGTTGGTGCATGGTTGATGCACTTGTTTATGGTATAGGTTGATTACAGGTTGATGCATGGTTCAGATTTATTGGTACAGGTAGGACGAGGCAAGGACAGGTGGTTGTAGCCACCTTCCGGTTATAGCCGAAGAACATAGGGGGTTGTAGCCTCCTTCTGGTTGTAGCCAGAGAATTGGGGAGTTGGAGCTTCCCTTAGGTTGTATCCTGAGAAACTAGGGGGTTGGATCCTCCTTCCAGTTGCAGCTAGAAAACAAAGGAAGTTGGTGCTTCCAATGAATGTAATTCTTCAAGACATATAAGAAAAAACATTCTGTGGTTTTCTCCCGATTTGGGTTTCCACGTAAAACACTGGTGTACTGTGTATGTGTATGATTGTTCATTTGTTCATTGCTTATTTACTCTTCAGTTATTGGATAATAATGCTTCATTGATATAACACTTGGATTATATGGTTAAAAGGGACTAAATTGCTCTATTACTGATTCACCCCCCCTCTCAGTAATCCAACAATTTCGGCGTTTTAGCCTTTCATATTTCAGCATTTTGGATTTTCGCATTTCGACATTTTGCGAGTTGGAATGCTACCGCATTTCCTTCCTTTGACTTCTGATTTCCCGATATCCACTTTGCTTTGATCGACGGTCCCACGACCTTTCGTGATCAGATGGTCCTGATCTCATCGGGACTTTGTACTCCGATCGACGGCCCACAACCTTTCGTGATTAGACGGTCCTGATCCCATGGGGACTTTGCGTTTCGTGATGTCGAAGGTTCTCTCAACTTGCAACCTCTGAATTCTCGAATTTCAAAGGAACTCTTAGTGAACCACCGTGTAGCTTCAAGTTTGACATTAATGACGAAACCTGTGCAAACTGACCAACAAAATGGTAGACCTTATTCAATTCTGGTTTATTCAGGAGAGAGAATGTGTATAGAATGCCCCACGCTCAATATTTAGCATCATATTCTGAAATTCTTACACAAGAAACTAGAGCCTGTACTCTTTCCAATTCAATTTGTCTCACTTCATTTGGATTCTCTATGAATAAATTATGGTTGTTATACCAGAAACACCTGTTTATGACTAGCTTTAGGACTAGTAAAAAACTCTATCTTCCACAGAGTGTATCTCCAAAATTATAGCGAATAAAGAGATAATTTTTTTACCACAGGTACCTAGATATGTCTTCTCAATAGCCTCCAAATTTCACCATCTGAATCGTTCTAGAAACAAAGTTATAGTGAAAATGGTAAGATGACTTGTAAATAACATACCTTAGAACACATCACCAAGAGACTTCATTCTCCCTTGAAATTCGACCTTCTTTACTTCAAATTTCCTCTGAAGTTTGACTTATATATCCTTGTTCATTAAAAAACTTGTGTGTGTAAAATGAATTTATAATGATATGTATTTATACCCTTTATGTCACTTCCTTTTAAAATTAGGGACGACATGTAGTTTCTACTTCAATTCACATTGTCATCTTCAAAAAATCATTTCTCCTCAATCGTGAGGATCCACGTGATGTGCCACATACCATTGGAAGCAGAATGAATTATACTATCCATCCATGGGTGTTGTATCTGCATATGTAATTTCCTTCATGTCTATCTACTTCAATCAACTGTGGGGTCCAACAACCAATGGCTAGGGTTGACATCAATAAGAACAACCAATCTTCCAACAATGAATTGGTTAAAGTACAATTTTTAGTATGTTGTGAACCATTTTCATATCCATACAACAAATATTCCATGCGTGGCATTCTATACAAGCTCTCTCTCTAGACTAAGCTAAAATTCAGCAAGGTCTTCCATTTTTGCTATACCTCCTTTTCTGGGAGGTTCCAAGCAGTGAAACGTAGAGGAATTGTAGACAAGACAATGAAGAACATTATGGACCATTTTCAAACCTTTATTCATTACAGGTACATAGTTATGATTGTTTCAAGTTAGGGTTGTTGACTAATCCAAGATTAGTCACGCGATACTAAAGTAAATTTTGATGAAAATGATAATCTCTTGTTGTTGAAGTTAATGAAGGTTTGTAGGTTTGTGATCACATAACCAGGTCTATTACATAGTTACATATCATATTTGGATGATGATATTGATGAGACAGGTTGAGGTGACAGGTTGTGCATAGTTGATGCACTTATGTTGGTATAGACTATTGGTACAGTTTGACAGATTGCCTTCTGTCTACAAGTTGGGTCTTGTACTTGAGGGTTATATTCCTCACATCTCGGTTGGTGCTGAGATATGCAGGTTGGGTATTGCATTGAGAGTTGGTGCTCTCTTGAAGTTGGTTCTCTATTTCAATTGGTCCCGATAAAACCCAAGTATTGTACTCTGTAATAAAAATGAAACTTATACATATATCTGGTATTCCTTGTGTTCTTTATTGTGATGGTGCATAACTCTTTATTGTTAATGTATTTCATTGAGATATATTTACATGCAGGCAACTATGTATGAATGAAAGTAATAAGTAATGATGTTGTGAATGGTGATTGCTAACTAAAGTTTTGTGAGAAGTGTAAAATAGCCCTCACACTGATTCACCCGCCATCTCAGTGTGATCGGTGTGTCCAATAGAAACTTATGCTATCCTTCCACTTGGATTCGATAAACGGTTGAGATTTCAACCTTGTTTCCACCAATGATCGGACGACTTTGAACACTCCCGAACTTCATTCCTATCCCTGATCAATGGTCATAATCACTTGAAGTATTTTTGCATAGGATTTCTCTATTTGCAAAACTCTGTTTCGGCTTCACTTGAAGTGACAAAGTTCCAAAACTTATGCTATCCTTCAACTTGTCTTTGATCAATGATTGATATTTTGACCTTGTTTCTACCAGTGATTGGATGACCGTGAACGTTCCCAAACTTCATTTCTATCTCTGATCAACGGTCATGATCACTTGAAGTCTTTTTGCACATGATTTCTCTATTTGCAGATCTCTGTTTCGAATTCACTTGAATGCGATAACTCCTCCTGATATTTAGGAACATAGGATCACTGTTGATCCTATCGTGATCAACAATGATCACAAATTGCTTCTACCCGAAGGTGATCTTCCTTTTTTCTCTGATTATTGTACATGTTTTATTCATGTTGCCATCAATGACAACACATGATCAATAATTCCAACAATCTCCCCCTTTTCCATTGAGGGAAACATATATGTAAAACAAGTACTTTTTCTCCCCTTATCACTGATCTCATGTTCAAGTTGGAAGATTTAACTTTTACTGATACCAAATTTGTTTTACTATTTTTCTTCCCCTTTGACATCAATGAAAAAGAGTTAAACTTTTACTTCTTTTCTCCCCCTGTGAATGTGCCAACTGTTATCTCAATCTCTTGGGATTTTGTGTTCAAATAGGGAGTCTTATTGATACCATTTTTTTGTAGTTATCAAGTCTTTTAAACCTAATCCAATGACTTCCTCATTTGATGACCAAAGTAAATACTCCCCCTGAGTTTTTACTGTTTCATAGGGTTTTACTATCTTCTCATTTGTTATAAAGGACAAGGGTGTGAATCTTACTGATCTTCTTGATATGTTTCTTTATTATTCTTAATATTCTGATCTTTCACATGAATACCATTGACCAATACCAATTAATTTAATTTCCATTCTTCAACCAATTTAGTATCTTATTCATAGTCCTTCGACTCTGTAGAAACCAACTTCAACTTCTATCCTTTAGAAACAAGATTGAATTGGTCCTTTCATCTGTTGTTTGTAAGTTGCCTCAAATACTTAAGACATGATTTAGTGTCATGATACTTAGGCTATAATCCTCTTCTAACCAAGCTGATGCACTCCATATTATTAACCATGTTTTCCCTTCCTTCTTTAAAGAGTGTTCCAAGATTTATACAAATGTTGTTTGAGAACTACCTTTACTTTATTCCAAATTGCTTCCAATTTCTTCATGATGCTAGTCCTCTATTTACTCATTTTGTAACCCAAGAGCCTCTTCATATTTGCTTAATTAGAAGTAAATATGATATTCATGTTATTGTCTTGATGCTCCTCAAACCATGATATTTTCTTAATAACATTTTGTTGTTTGGTAATTCCTCTTCATAAGTTTTTCATTCTTTTGGAAATACCTTATTGGGTTTAGATCATACCATACTTTAATAGTATTTTGTAGCACTTCAAATCATGCTGTAAAATCGTTCCTCCTTCCTTTTATTCATATTTTCTGTTGAGGGGAAATTTAGTAGTTCATGAAAATAACATTGGAAAACTTCTAATATTTTCATTGCTCAATTCTTCTAGTTGATATGCTATTGAAGATTCATCATTATTATCATTGTTCTGTGCACCAAAAGTTTTTTCATCTTCTTCTTTTTGCATTTTTCTTTCATTGGCTAATGGACTATTGGTTTGCATGATATTGTCGGTATCTGTTATTGTGTCATATTCTTCTTTAGGAACTCTCATTTCTTGAGCTTGATCCATTTCATATTCAAATCTCTAAATTTCACATTCCTTATTAGGAACTTTGCCCATCATTTTCTTGTTATAAATTTCTCCATTTTCAGGTGCCAGATCATTTTTCTTGCTTTCTATTTCAGATTTTCTTCTCCATATATTTTCATGACATATTTTGTTTGTTGGATCTTTCTTTTCTAAATTTTCCCTTTGAGATTTCTCATCTCTTCTTTTCTTCCAACCATCATTAGATTTTGTTCCTAACTTGTATGAATTATTTCTCATGGATTGACTTCTTGATTTTCTGTAGTTTTGAGATTTGTGGCCAAACCTATCACAATTGTAGCATCTTATGGTATGACAAAACTTTGTTTTGTGGCCAACATAATTGCATCTCCAACATCTCATTAAGTTATTGGACCTTCCTGAAATTTTCTTTTCAGGACTCTTGCATTCCAATGCTTTGTGACCAAAGTTATTACAATAAAAGTAATAGCCATTGAAGGTGTTTCCATACTTGAGTCTGTTATGACATGAGAAGTCTGTCTTTTGATATGTTTCTTGTTTTTGACTTTTATAACTTCCTTCTTTGACAAAGTTCATGGTTTGTTTTAGGTTTGTGGTTGTACCTTTTTCTTTTGAGGAGTATGATCCTTTATCATGTTTTTGAAGAGACATAAGCATCATATCTGAACACAAAACTTAAAATTGAAGAGACATAAGCATCAGATCTGAACACAAAACTTGATAATGGAGTTCATCCCTGGTGGACTACGTTTCTGTGTCCTGCTCTCAAATGGGTAGGCTCTTTCATTAACACAACAAAAGAATTTGGCAAATACACAAATACACTTCATTCTAAAATCAAGCTCTAGAAATAATGCTCAAATTAGAAAACATACATCACCACTGAATTTGTGGTGTCTAATTACCCAAAAACGAGTGTCTCCATGCTCCGATCTGACTCTGGCACTCCCAGGCCCAAGAATAATTATGTCTCGGTTTTTGTGCCCTCTGCAACCTGTAATGATGACTGTACCGCCTCAAAATTTGTGCCCGCAGGTCATATGATCCGTGCCTCTCCCCTGTAACTAGGTGGATTGCTCCTTTTTTAATTTAATTGTGGGAAAATGTACCAAGCGGTACCCACGGCGTTGTGGTTGTGGGCGGATTTGTTAAGGCTTGGGCATCCATGGAGGTTCCAGGGTCGAATCCCACAAACTCCGTTTTGGTATGTTGGTTGTAGATATATATTTGCAATATATTTGACCCTTGCTAAATTTAGCGGAGTCGCTAGAAGTCCTTTCAACTTGCTCCTAAAGTTGGCGTGGTCTGCCAGATTTGGCAGACCTGCCATTTTTTATTTTCAAAATTTGTTCACGGTTTGTTATTGGGTGTTTCGGGGGTGCCACGTGTCGCCCGTTGATTGGGCCACGTGGTGCTCGCTGATTATTCCACCTGTTCATTGATGTCAATCCCCGTCAATCCAGACATGACACGTGGTGCTTCCTGGGTGGTGCCACGTGGTGTCGCCTGGGGGTGCCACGTGGCAATTTCCTACTGGTCCACATGGACCCTTGAAAATCCCATTGGTGGGTGACACGTGGCAACCTATGGTGTTTCCACGGGGCATGTTGATGTTATCAACCATCATGCTAACATCATCCTACCATGTCAGCTGCTGACGTCAACAGTATGAATGATGATGTGGCCCCCTGTTGACTTGCCTTGTTTGACCACAACTTTGACCGCATATATCTTTCAAACCGTAACTCTGTTTGATGAGCCGTTCATGCTGCTAGAAATCTTGTGACACATTCTTCACGATCATTCCATTTTCAATGAATTTTGAGAACTTTAATTTTTTTCCCTTTCTTTATTTGTTGGAGCCATTCTGAGCATTCTGAGTTGCCTCTATGAGTTTTGAGTTATTCTTAGCCTTCTCTGAATCCTTTTTGGATCACACCTTCACACTGAGATATTTTTGGACCACCAAAATCTTTCATCAATCAACTAGTAAGTGAGGGAAGAGTCCCCTCACTTTGTCCTTCTCGATCCACTTTGCCTTGCTTGGATGTGTGCCTTTTAAGCCTACGTGAAGTCCTTGTCCTCCTGTCCAGGATGATATTTTCCTGTAGCTCATCCAAGTACTTACGTGAAAACTCATAAACTGATGGTATTGAAACTTCCTCATCTTAATTGATGATCATGGGAGGCTCAAAAAGTTTCAAGTTCTCAACATTCACAACTGAGTAAATCTTCATATAAGGTGGAATATCCAGACGAAAAGCATTGGTACCACATCTACTATAACCTTGTTTTGTCATAAACCTATCAAAATTCAAATACCACTGCCTTGGAGCTTGATTTAGGCCATACAAGCTCTTCTTCAACCTGCATAACAAATTTTCCTTCCCTTTGACCTCATATCCCTATGGCTGCTGCATATAAATATCTTCCTCCAAATCCCCATGGAGAAAAGTTGTTTTTACATCTAACTGTTCAAGATGTAAATATTCTACTGCCATAAGACTTAAAATAGTCCTAATTGAAGTCATTTTAACAACAAGAGAAAATATTTCATCAAAATCTATACCTTTCTTTTTTGGAAACCCCTTTACAACAAGTCTATCCTTGTACTTCTTTTTGCCTCCATATTCTTCCTTCAACTTGTAAAGCCATTTATTTTGTAATGCTCTTTTTCCTGCAGGAAACCGAGCCAAATCCCAAGCTTAATTATTTACCAAGGAATCCATTTCCTCTTTCATTCCTTGCTCCCACTTCTTTTTAGTGTCTGCCTGCATTGCCTCTTCATAACATTCAGGTTCACCAGAATGAGTCAACAATAAATAATACAATGAAGGAGAGTATCATTCAAGGGGTCTACTTAACCTAGTATATATTCTAACAACACTTGCGGGAGTTTGAGGTACATGTTTCTCTTGTTGTTGTACATTTTAGTTTTCTGGTACCTTTGGAATTTCTTTTTCAGTGATCTCATCAAGCACGATGTATTCTGGTTTTTCTTTTTTCTTGTATTTTTCCCTGCAACTGATCTTTGTACATGACGTTCTCATTGAATATGACATCTCTACTCCTAATGATTTTTTGATTTTCATAATCCCATAAGAGATAAACAAAATCATTAACATTGTATCCAATAAAGGTACACTTCTTGGATTTTGCCTCAAGATTTGTTCTATTTTCTTTATCAATATGGACAAATGCTTCACAACTAAAAGTATACAAAAAATAATAGTTTTCCTCCTATGTTATTATACCATCCAAAGATCTTGAAGTTCCTCTATTTATTAAGTAAACAACAATATCTACATTATCTTCCCAGAACTGTAAGGGCAGACAAGCATGCAATATCATACTCCTTCCATGCTCCATGATTGTTTTGTTCATCCTTTATGACACACCATTTTCTTGTGGTGTTCTTAGAACTGTCTTCTCTCTACGAATCCCATGGTATGAACAATAATCATCAAACTCCTTGCTACAATATTGATGCAGACCCCCCTTCTCTCTTAAGGGCTATGCGACCTCTCGGTCTAGGATCGATTAAGAACTGAGTCAGATTGAATCCTCGGGTCTCTGCTAGACCCCAAACCCACTTACACAGGTCCTTCCGATGAATGTGAAAGTCATATGAGACTCACAACTTCTCTTCTGAGCATTGTTCGAACCTCAACGCCAAACGGGCGCTAGCTCTTTTCTGCCAAGCCCTTTCTCTCTTGTGACCACTGGTGGTGACCAAGCACCTGAGTGAAAGGCACATCACGATTTCACGTTTCGCGATTCTAGGAGTGTTGGTACCTCCACTCGCCCGATAGCCAAAATCGTGATGACCTGAGGCCTATGGTCCAGATCTTCCCTTGATCTATGATGACGATCAAATCTCCATTTCACGTTTCATGACCTTGGAGCCTCCTTGCCTCCGTTCTCGTGATGACCGAAATCGCAATGGCATTGGATCAACGGTCCAGACTTCTCCTTCGATCTGACGGTCATGATGACTTCGGGACTTCGTGTTTCGAAAATTCGAAAGAATTTTCACCTCCAATACTCCAATCCCTGAAATGCCAAAACTCTTCCTGGACAATCAACAATCCATATCTCTCCTAGATCCAATGACTCAGATCAAGTCATGGATTTACGCTTCGTGAATTATTAGCATTCTTCCCTTTGGTTCCTCCAAAATGCGAGTCAGTGAAACGCTAAACATTCGCCACACGCCCCTCCTGATGGATGATTCTAATTTTATAACATTCAGATCGAATGACTTATATCTTTTCCCCCTTGCGCTTACATTATCTTCCGAGTTGGAAGATTTTCTAAGGATTCAAAGGCTTTGACCTTTGTCCTTCCTATGAGACCGTTTCTTGGATCTCCTTAACACTTATGAAAAGTGTTATTCCTCCGGAGCTTCATCTCATGAAGAATTTGATTTCCCGTGCACTCCTTCCATTCAGATATTCGATAACTCAGATCTTAAGGATTTCTCGAAGAGAAATTCCTCTCGCCCTCCTGGTGTTTTTATTTTCTGGTTCTTCGACTTCTTGCAAAGTCCCTTCAACACTTAATCAATTCTCGGATCTGTGCACTCCTTGCAATAGATATTTACGCAAGGTTTTGGGTTCTTGAAGATGATTGTTCACTCCTTGCACCAACCTCTTTGCACTCCTTGCAAAGGGAAAGTTTCATGTGATCTCTTTTGAGCTTCGAAATTGAAACATATTCCTTCAATTCACTCCTTGTGTTCTGTGTGCACACCTTGCACTACCTCAACATAAGAGAAACAATTGAAACTTAGCCTAACATTCATAGTTCCATTCACTCATAACAAGATTCATTGATTCACTCATGAAAACACAATTAACAGAGAATTGCATACAATGTTGACACCATGCATTGGATTAATTTTTCCTCTGTTATATTCAAAGTGAAAATGGTTACAAATTAAATAAAAAACAACCCCTAAAAAACTGAAATCTCCTACTAACTTGCAACTAGCATATATTCTGCAACCAACCACCAACTAGCCCCATTCGGGCATACACAACCTCTATTTATCTTAGAGGGTTCTTAGGGATTTTTTCCTAGCTACTTGTCTACTCTATAAATTAACCTAATGACTATCTAGACTAGTCGTATTCCAGAGAAGGAGTGGAAACTCCCACTTCACTCACAATCGTTCAAGCGTGCCTCAAAGAATTTTTTGGCACCGAAGTTCAAGCGTGCCTCAAAAGATTAATTCTGGTGCTGAGTTAAGGTAGACTTCAAAATATATGCTATGATTGCCAACGTTGAGATTTTGTACAAATTACTTGAAGTTGATAGGTCTTGCTCCACGCGATTGCTAACGATGCTCCTGCATCATACTCCCCTTGACAAAAAATCATGGACTCATGTCCATGAGCTCCTGCACTGACTTTCCATGCTTCTGGATAGCAAATTCATTTTACCAACTAACATCTTCTATTGAGTGTCCCTTCCATTCGACCAAATATTCAAAAAAGGTCTTCCTCCTGGTATTTTTACCGATCCTCTAATCAACAATATTCTCCATCTATGGTTTTTCTACTATAGGCATTTGTTTCTCCCACTGGACCTTCTTTTGATCTTCTGATCCCTCTGTGTCTTATTTCTTGTAAGGATACAGGTCTGAAACATTGAATATGGGCAATATGCCCACATCATCCAGCAACTTAATCTCATAGGCGTTTGCATCAAACTTCCTCAAGATCTTACATGGTCCTATCTTCTTCATATTTAACTTGTTATATGTTCCCCTAGGGAACCTTTCTTTCCTGAGATGTGCCAGAACCTGATCTCCTACTTCAAATTTAAGTTCTCTACGGTGTTGATCAGCTCTGTGTTTGTACTCCTGGTTAGAACTCTGCAACTTTCCTTCGATCTGGCTATGGAGCTTATGCATTTCTGCAGCAAAATCTTCTGCTCATACGGTCCTGATCTCACTCTGTTCCAAGTCTCTCAACTCAGATACTCCCCTGGGTTGCATTCCATATAATATTTGGAATGGGATTTTGTTGTTGGGAAATAATACCCTACGGACTAACAAGCTAGGGATGAACTTGTACACAGATCATGACCTTAAAGAAAAAACTTTTAGCCTATCACCCCAATACTCAAACCCCTTTTTCACACACAAACATGGAAAAGACCTACTAACCTTTTTCTATCGATGTTTGATGTAGATCCTTCGTTGCGCTTTATCCTCTTGCTTTCGCTGCTCCTTCCAAAGACAATCCTGCAATCAAGACAAAACACTACGCATGCATGCTATTCTTTTACCTAAGGGTTAGAGATTAAGCATAAATCAAATAAAATATATATCACTCGTGCATTGGGACGGGAAAAGTATTCTTTTATTAATCTCAAGATGAATCAACTTACAATAATGATAGAGACCGACCATCATTCCTTGATCCTGATCCTGGGCTCCTCCTCTTCTTTTTCCTCCAACTGCTTTGCTTGAATTCTTCTTAGGCTTGAGGAAAGGCTAAAGGGTTGGGACAAAATGGATTCGACAATTGGGCAGAATTTCTTTGCTATCTTTTTCCTCTTCCAAATAGTACCCCTACCCCTTCTTTTATAGGCTAGAAGGAGCTAGGGTTTTGGATGAACTCTCGGCCATGCATGGCTGGGAGTTTCAGTTAACTGACCCAAAGCTTTTCGTCCCGTTGGCAACTTTCCCGTTTTTGTGCTTTGTTAGGTAAACATGGGCTGTAGTAGGCCAGTCAGCGTTCCAACGCGTGCAGTAGTAGGCCTTCCAGCGTTCCAATGCGTGCAATAGTGAGTTAGGGCACGTTTCACTTGATTTAAGAGGATTTTTAAGATTTTGTTTAGCATGGCTTTGGCAAGGAAGGGGTATGAGTTGGCCTGATGCCAAGTAAGCATGGATGGTGCAATTTAGGGTTACAACAGATGCCCCCTAATGTGTGAGGTTAGAAGATCATCTGATGGCCGAAATACATTACCAATTCTTTACCAATTTGTACTGATATGCTGAATGAGTGAGCCCAGGAATCAGGAATCAGGAGGTGCCATCTGCAAAAAATATCAAATGTCTCACCGAGGCGGGCATACCCATGCTCGGGATAAAATAGAACCATGGCTACCAATCAAATACACTGTAGATCCATGTCAAACAACTATAAAGAGTAGCCATGAACAATACACAGTGGAGCTACATCTTGAAATCAGAAAGATATACATAGAAAGTATCCATCTCCCAGAAGTTGATTCGGCCTGATGGTTGTACTTCAGAGCTCAAGAAACAACTTCAAAGTCTTCTAAACTCGGGTAGGAGTGTAATATGAGTGTACGACTGCACTATCCAGAGGTCTTCGACGACTCATCGGTTATGGACTTGATAATCTTAATGATCGGACTGAAGGCTTCAGTGATTTCGAACAAAGACTTGATTGGACGTTTAGGATGGTCGGATATGCGGACAAGAGACATATTGCAGAGGGGCTAACTCAGGCTTAGTAACAAACTTCCCTTGGACAATAGCATGACAAATGATAAGACTCAGGCAACATATATATTAATCATAAGTCTACGAAGGAAGAGGCAACACAAACTCTCCATATGTTTGGAAGAGTAACCAAACGGTGGAGGACACAACTCAATATAGCAAGCAAAGCTTCCTAAGGTCGTACTACATCCCAAAGTATGATGAATCAAACAGACAGATGTGCTTTATCCAAGGGTGACTCATGATGCTGCCAATAAAGAAAATACTTTTCCCATCCTCTTTTTGGGGTATATTTGTTTTTTTTGTTCTTTTTGATGATTTTGAAAGAATAAAGGAATATTACGTTACAATGGAGGAACGAGCACAACAAAAATACAAGCTCAAGGCACAAGGAAAAGACTGATGTTCTAGGAAATGATACTCAGGAAAAATCTTCCAGTGGCCAAAGGTGTTAATATGCAAAGGCAAACTATTACTAAGCTGATGGGTAAAGGATGCAAATGCGGTTGATAGAACACACAATGGTAACGTCCTTTGATGTAAGTTTAACGAGCCCAAAGAACGGAAGCTCGGTGATTTTTCATATTTAGAGAGTCTGAAAAAGCATAAAAGGAAACTCCCTTGGGGTACCTTTTTCGACAATAGTCTAGTCGGTTCGAAAAAGGGGTAAACTAGCACCGATTAGACGTCAATTCAAAACCATTTTAACGAGTGTGAAAAGGACAAGATCACTCGGCTATTTTTTCACTTTTAAGGAGTCTGAAAAAAGCTTAACTATGGACTCCGTCAGGAATGTTCTTCTGGACCGTTTTAATGAGTGTGAAAGAATAAGGTCACTCGACAATCTTTTCAATTTTAGGGAGTCTGAAAAGAGCTTAACTATGGACTCTGGGGGGGTTTCTTTTTCATAAATTTAGTCCCTCAGGCCCGAAAAAGGAATAAAATTATACCTGAGGATACTCTTC
Organism: Picea engelmannii; assembly: GCA_009831015.1. Classification (NCBI taxonomy): domain Eukaryota; kingdom Viridiplantae; phylum Streptophyta; class Pinopsida; order Pinales; family Pinaceae; genus Picea; species Picea engelmannii. The sequence continues at coordinate 62,563 of ML806256.1, read as the reverse complement.
TAAAGAATGAGAATTCAATAGAGTATTCCTTTGTTCATACAGTTGACTGTTCGAACCGAAAAAGGGGTAAACTACCGCCGGACAGACGTGACTTCAAATTTCAGTTTAACGAGCGTGAAGGGTCACAAGATCACTCGACAATATTTTCATGTTTAGAGGGTCTGAAAAGGGCTTAAAAGGAGACCCGTTATGTTTTAGGAGTCTGGGGGGTAAGACAAAGAGTGAAAAATACCCATGCGAATGAGGCTCAAACTCGTATTCAGGAAAGACTACACGGACTCCTGAGCCTACAGTGTTGTTTAGAAACGACATGGACACCATAATGCAACCAGGACCTACCTAGGGCATCCATGTTTTGGTAAGCTCTACCACCCAGTTGCGACACTTCTAGAGTAGATATGATGGTTCCGTGCCACAACCAGATGGGATTGATCCTATATCATAAGAACAAAAGGCAACGAGATGCAACAGTCGGGACGAAATCCTACCCTATATGCTCAAGTTGACTTTTGAAAACAATTTTTTTTTTTATGGACCGTTACTATATTTTTTTAATTTTTTGAAACTCAATGAAAATTGTCCCAATACCTGATCAAATCCCTCCCATATAATGCCTGAACCACTCAAAATGGTTTTTGGTATAAAGAAACTGATAAAGGGGCCCAAAAAAGTGACAAAAGAGGCCAAAAAGTCTATAAATAGAAGCTGGCAGCTCATTATCACCATTGCTGATTTGGAAATTGACTCTGGAGCCAAAAGACCCCCTTTGCCAAAGATCGTGATTCTGGGAGCTACAGTGGACGAAACAGACTTCTGCTTGGAGCAAGTAAGTACAAACTCCCTTATCTTGCATTTCAATACTTCAATTGTTGTTTGTTTTTGATTTTGAGGGTGGGCGTCGACCTCAAAGAGGTCGGCCCTAGGAAAACGTGGGCTGTCCAGGGACAGCCTGTGGGTACCCGCGCGCAGAGCCAAAGTTGTGTGCGGGTACCCGCGACTGTCGCCTCGACAGCCTGTGGGTACCCCCCGCATGATGACAAACCTAATCTAAACAAGTACTGATGCCCTCCTCTTTTCTTTGAGGTGTTGGCAGGATGTATGTTCAGTGGAGGGAGAGAGAGCACGAGGCCGCCAATGAGTTAGTGGTCACAGATCCGAACATCATGGCCGTGCTGACGCAGTGTGTCTTAGTAAAATTCTTTTTGTGTCCATTTATGTGTGCTCAACCCAGGATACTGACTGCCTTGGTTGACTATTGGCACCCAGATGCAGAGGCCTTCATGATAGAGGGGCAATCCTTGGTGACCACCACCGAGGATATCTACTTTTTGACGGGCCTCTCGAGGAGAGGGGAACCCGTCAACTTTCATACTTTTCCTGCGGGGCCGAGCAAAGTCTCGGAATTGATAGAGGAGTACTGTGAGGCTGGGACCGATCAAATATCTTCCTTGGTTCCCGTGAGTAGGATTACCAGCCTCACCCTCCAGACCATTTTATCGCTCATTGGGTGGATTACCAGCTTCGTGGCCGTGCATCAGGCTTCGCGCGCATAGATGAACTGTGCAATTCAGTGCATGAATGTACACATTTTTGACTAGAGCACCACACTATTAGCAAGCATGACAGGTCAGTTGATAGCTTGCAGACAACAGACACACAGGAACTTCGGATTTGGGACTATCCTGTGTTCCTTTTTCTTTGAGAGAGTTCCATTTTTCAGTCCTCGGTTGACAGTACGAGGACATCTGGCTACTTTCCCCGCAGTGTGAAGATGGGCAGCGTTGTTGCCGCGACAGGGTGGTGGAAGGACCACAGAGGCCTTCAACGACGACTTTTTTTCTTGGCTGTCGTGACAGATCCCAGCTATTGAGGATTACCCATATGCAGGGATTGATTTTTCCAGAGATCCAGTGATACCAGTGCCTCCTGGTGAGGAGAGAGGGGAGATGGGTAAGTCTCCACTTATCTAGTTTTTTTGTTTGCATATGTAATTTTTATGTCTTTTTGATATATATATCATGTTTTTGTATAACAAAGTTTTTGATGGGTGAACATTGTATTGCGTGCAGATGTGTGACCCATGCGACCTACCGATTATGCTCGGAACAGGCACTGCCGACGGCCAGAGGCCACAGCTGCCGCCGTCGGCGGAGCAGCAGTGGCAGGGAACCTCCCAACAGGGGAGGCCGAGAGGGTTCTTAGGCGGATTGAGCATAAATTCACTGCGCTCACTCGCAAAGTTCCCATGGAAGAGATAGAGGACTTGCCGCCCTCCTTGCAGACTCATATTGTGGGGGTACCTCGGACATGGGTCTGATTGTTTAGGAATTTGGGTCAGGCTGTATTTGAGTATAATAGGGCCCATAGGCCCTGAATAGACTTGTAGACCTTTATGTGCCATGAGCACTGATATGTATCTATTTTTTGAGGGCATAAGCCCCAATGACTCGTTATGGTTCCCACTTTTTGAGGCGCTTGCGCCCATCTATGTACTCTGAGGATTTTATCATGTTTATGTATGGTTTTTTATTTCTTTTTTGTGTCTTATGGATTATGTGTACAAAAATGTATTTACATGTGTATGATCATGATCTTTTTATGTGTGAGCAAGATGCCAATCTAAAATGTGATTAGCTAGAGTATCTATGATTTGATGTAGACTCCTAGGAACATGAAAATATGTAATATAATCAAAGTTGCGTTCCAAGAGACGTACCCTAAGGAATCGTCGGTGTAAATTCGGGTCATGAACTCGGTATATTCTATTTAGCTGCGACACAACCAGTTGAGCGTCTAGATAGACCCGGAGATGAGAGATACCCAATGACAAAGCGTCACGAAGAAACTCAATAACTGCACTATACTCAGCAACATTATTTGTGGTGTCACCTAAGCATATCCCTCCGGAAGATAACAACTGACCCTGTGGTGTAAAGATTACCCAAGATGCGGAGGCAAGCCTCTGCGTGTGTCTACTAGCACCGTCCGCATACCCAATGAACACCTCGGACTCACTTGACATCTGCCATATTGATGAAAGATAACATCCATGACACGTCCATAACACCTTTTGCCAAAAGAAATGTAAAAAAGTAATAGTGAAAAGACTATACATATGTTACAAAAAGTTACCCATAGTGACTGTGCTACAAGTAATACTTCTTGAGGTAGAGCCCATTTCTAGGCTCCACCAAAGTATTCCCTTCAAAATCGACTAGACGATAAGCACCCTTTTTTAAAACCTCCTTAATGATGAAGGGTCCGAACCACATGGGTTTAAACTTTCCTGCCCCCAGGGGGTCCTTATCTTGGTCGTAAACCAGGACAAGGTCACCCTCAGAGTAAACCCGAGGATGAACAGACCTATCATACTGACACTTAACCTTATGTTTATGAGCCTTGTTGGCCAGGGCCGCATCACGACGCTGTTCATCAAGCTGCTCAAGGTGTAATAACCGTTCTTCAAGCGAAGAAGTGTCTGGCAATAACTGTACTGCCAATTTCAGAGATGGAATTTGACATTTGATGGGAAAGACTGCCTCCAGCTCGTAAACGAGTTGGAAAGGTGAGAAACCGGTTGCAGTCTTAACTGAGGTTCGGTAAGCCCATAATACCGAGTATAACATCAAATGCCAATTTTACTTGGCTGAGTTGATAGTTCGCTGTAGCATCGTCTTGAGAGTTTTGTTAACAACTTCCACCTGCCCATTGGCTTGGGGATAGTAAGGTGAGGAATTTTCTTGCCGTAACCCAAGCTTTGATGTTAACTCAGACATCATTTGGTTCTGAAAGTGACTGCCATGGTCAGTGACAATCTCTCTCAGGACGTCGAACTATGCTATAATTTGGTTAAATAAGAAGAGAGCTGCAGTCTCTCCATCATCTTTAAACGTTGGCATAACTTCAACCCACTTAGTGAAGTAGTCAACGACTACGATGATATAGCGGTTCCCCCTTGCTGATGGGGGGTTGCATGTAGTGTAATCAATCCCCCACTTCGTGAAGGGACCAACTTTGATGACAGGAAACATAGGAGCTGGATGTGCCCTCATATTCCGTGAGAAGATTTGGAATGGATGGCACTTCTTGACCGACTCGATACAATCTTTCATAAGTGTGGGCCAGAAGTAACCTGCTTGTAAAATATTTTGGGCTGTTGCCAACCCGGACAAGTGACCGCCACAGGCTCCTATATGACAATCATTGAGCACTATGATGACCTCCTCATGAGTGAGACATCGGCGCAGGATGCAGTCTACACCTCTCTGATACAACGTATCATTGAGTATGAGATAGTTCTTGGCTTGATGGCGTATTCCCCGACGCTCGTCATGAGAAGCAGAGGTGGGACACTTCAAAGTCTGGAGATAGATCAGTATATCTTTGTACCAGGGTTTTGAATATTCTATCAAAAAAATATCCCCCCGGATAGGCGATTCCTCAGGCACAACGTCACCTGACTCAACCGAAAGTTCTGCAAAGACCAACGACTTTTTGGACTTGGCTGAAACAAAGTCTAAGTCAAATTCTTGGAGGATTACCATCCATCTATTGATTTTTCCACCAATAACTCATCGTGTCAACATGTACTGGAATGGATTCACGATGACAACGACGGTGGTCTTGTGAAACAGAACATAGTGACGAAACCGTTGAACAACATGAACTGCTGCCAACACAAGTTTTTTGAGATGAGTATAATTAAGTTCCAGTCCTACGAGGCCTCGGCTCAGGTAATAGATCACGTATTCGGAAAACGAATCATCCTCCTGAACTAAAACCATGCCTATGGTTGACTCTGCGGCAGCCAGATATAATAAAAAGTCTTTGTTATAATTCGGTGGCCGTAGCAGAGGTGTGGTTGTAAGGGCGTGTTTTAATTCGTTGAAAGAGCGTTGAGCAGCTTCGTCCCAGAAAAAGGGAACATCTTTCTTCAGTAAACGCATAAAGCCCTTGGTGATTTTGGCATAGTTGGCAATGAAGCGTCGTAAGAAGTTCACCTTGCCTTGAAGACTCTGCAGTTGTAATATTGTGCGTGGGGGGGGAAACTGGACTATTGCCTCCACCTTAAGAGGATCTACCATGATCCTTGTGGTTGAAACAATGAAACCTAACAAACATCCCGATGTGACGCAAAATATGCACTTGTTGAGATTCAAGCGAATCCTGAAGTAGTGACAGCGTTCAAAAATTAGTCGGAGGTGCATAGGATGATCCTTTCGCTTGCGAGAGCGTGATGCTAAATCATCTAGATAGGCCTTGACTATATGTTTGAGGTCGTGAAACGCAAAAGACATGGCCCGCTGGAAAGTGGCTCCAGCATTCTTGAGACCAAAAGGCATCTTACGATAGGCAAATGTACCCCATGGACAAATGAATGCCGTTTTATGTTGGTCCTCAGGTTTGATTTGGATTTGATTATATCCTGAAAAACCATCCATGAATGAAAAGGCTTCACAACCAGCACATTCATCAATGATCTAATCGATGAATGGGGTTGGATAATTATCTTTTGGACATGCCTTATTCAAATCAAGGAAATCAGTACACACACGAATCGTGCCTTGTTTTTTATCGACCGACACGAGGTTTGACACTCACTGGGTCAAATGAATTGGGTAAATGAACCCTGCCTTAAGCAATTTCTCAACCTCAGCTTTGATGTCTGCTGCTTTCCTTGGATTAACTGGACGAAGTTTTTGTCGAACAGGCTTAGCATCAGGATACGTAGTGATCTCATGTTCAACTATTTTTGGATCAATGCCTGGCATTTCCTCATAAGACCAGGCAAAAACGTCGTGGAATTCTTTGAAAAGATCCGTGTAAATCTGAACCTCTTCGGGGGAGAAATCCGCTCCGACAAGGAAATTCTCCATGACGCTAGGGTTTAGGGAGATGTTGATAGGTATAGTGGCAGTGATAGTCGCCATATTTCCCTCAGCATAAATTTCCTGTGTAGCTAAGAGGTTAATGGGACGTGGCTGATCTCCCGCCATGGTGATAGTGAATTCTCCGGCCTCGATTCGGCTTAACTCTGGGAGGAAATATGATCTGTGATGAAGATCCTCCCAAGGTCTGTCCATAATCGTCATTGCTTCGATTACAACTTCATCAGAAGGCAAGACTAAGTCTAACGAATTGGTGGTAGCAAGAGAACCCTGAGCCCAGATAGGCTCAAGAAGTGGATCCAACTCTTGTTCGGGAGTCGGATCAGGAGTAGCTGAAGTTTGCTGGACTAAAGAGTACGCTACTTCAGTGGCCGACAAGGGCATGGACATGCCAGCGTGCCCTGTCTCATCCATCGTGGCTAATGGGGAAGGAAGAATCCACGGATATTGAAAGTAAGTCGTGTGGAACGACAAAACGTGAAAAATCTTAGCCTTGTGGTGAGTCGATATAAACTTGACATCGCCATAAGGAGGTGGGTAATCGAAAGTACCCATCAAAGATGGGCACAAACCAACTCCTCTGTTAACGACACTGGCTTGAGGATTATCAATCATAGGAACCGTGGATGCCCCCAAGGCTGGGTCAGGTCGAGTGAAGGACAACGGATCAATGGTCACTATCTGGCCTTCATGTCGAAACAATAAGACTCGGAAAACTGTAGCGACCACCGCTTGCATAGCATAATTCCAACTATGACCTAACAAGAGATTATAGTCGATGGGGGCATCAACTACCTCTACTTTGACGCACACGGTCTTCCCCCCTAATTGCACAGGGAAAGAAGGAATGATGCCATGTGGTCGGAAAGAACGACCGTCGAACGCAGTGAGGAGAGTAGGTGATGGAGACAACTCAGGCTGGCCAATGGATTTCCAGCATGCTAATGACATAACGCAAGTCGAAGCGCCCTTATCGACCACCGTGCGGAAGATATTATGTGTAAAAGTTTTCGTGGGATGAGCCACTACTATCTGAAACGCGACGTGGTAAGGCAAATGAGGTTTCAAGTTAGTCATATCTAACATGATGGTACCCGGGTTACAAGTCGCAGTAGAGCCTAAAGCAGTTAACAAGGCTTTCCTTTGAGTGGGGCAACTTTGGAGTACCTCCAGAGCAGACATAGCACAAGGGGTTTGGGATAAATCTTCCACCACAGAGTAATTTTGGGTGGCCCTTGCGTTTGGATTGTGAGAAGCTCTCTTAAACGCACATTTTGGAATGCGTGTCATTGTTTCACCCAACGTATTCTCGATCTATAGAGGAAGAGATGGGATCTTGGCTTCTTTGCCCTTCTCAGAGGCACTTGGTTTACTATAGTCGTGTGCTCTAGTCGTTATTAAAGCATCACTTTTAACCATATATACGTTTGTGGAAGAGGAATTGTTTGGGGGAGGGAAGTTTTCTTGGCTGCCCCCTTCGACACTTGTAGAGGTTTGAGTTAAATTTTTCCCATGCTGAAAGGGATTAGTCAACACGGCCTGCTGTTGTTGTGTGACAAACTTCTGGGCCTCCGCAAGTCGAGGACATAGATGGGTCAGGTGGTCTTCCGCACATAAGTTGCACAGATACCTCACCTTCCTTTTTTCCGTGGTGCCCTCGCCAACATTATCAGTGGGTTTCTTATCCTCCTTACCCTTCTTGCATTGTTTTTTCTTCCCTTCAGGCTGCTGGGTGGCCTTTGGGTTAGTCATCTGTACGGAGTGTACTTCCGACGTTTGGGTAGGAGGAACATCCAAAGCAGTAGTCTGGCTAGCCGCTGAGTGTTGTATAGATAACTGTTGCAATTGTTTTGTCAATTGCTCAACGGGCTTAGTTTGTGCCGAACCAACGATACCGTCGGCATGTGGTCCGACTCTCTGTCTGGTTTTATCCAGTATCGAGCGTGGTGCATCCAACAGGATGTTGTACAATAGACCAGACTGAGAATAGATAAGCTCAAACTGTTGATCCCTCATGATGGCATCCTCTTTGGAGAAAACCCCAGAAGTTGCGACGTCTTTGGATAATTGCGGTACTAAAGACTTAAGGAACCACTCAAGCAGGAATGCTGGTGGAACTGGTACTTTGATTAGACTCTTTCGGCATCGCCACTCTTGGATATGATCAGATATATGGTCCGTTGTCGTCCGCTCGAAATTGGCTATCAATTCTGTGCCGGCGTCGTATCTCACAGGTAACTGGAAATGGTTAAGGAAGGCCATTGCCAGTTCACCAAAAGTAGAGTATCGTGAGCAATCAAGCTCTATGTACCATTTCGTGACACTCCCTATAAGAGTGCGTTGAAACAATCACAACTGGACGGAGTCATCTTTCAGTGAGTTAGATGAACACCAAAGGTGGAAAGTAGTCATGTGATCACCTGGATCTTCGTTAGGCTTGGTCTTGAACTTTGAAATGTACGAAGGCAACTTCGTTGGCATAGAAGGCCAACGCGGATCATGATAGATAGGATCATTTAATAACTGTGTCAAATATGACAAGTTTAATGTCACCAAGAATGGTAGTTTTGGTTGCTGCTGATAGCCTGGATAAAAGGGTCCTGGAGTTTGACTGGCACCAGGTTGCCAGGAAAAGTTTGGCTGCTGGCTCGGGTTCTGGTAGAAACCATGGCCCTGACCAGCGTAAGGGTTTTGCATCTGAGGAGACATCATTGGCTGATTCCCCATAAAGGACATAGGATGTTGGGCATTCATCATGTTTGACGCACTTTGGGAAGGATTACTCCATGCTGGTCCTGCTGGGAGAGGCATAGAAGTCTGTCTGGGGTTCCATTGTCTGTGGAAGGAATTACCCCAGAACGACATTCCAGAGGAAGGAACGGATCCTTGTCCTGAGTTCCAAGGTCCTGGTATATGTGCCCCCAGCGCAGGAATAATACTTTGTGCCGGAGTAGACTGTCCAAAAATGGGTGTGCCCCCAGATGGGAAAGAAGTAGATGCGAAAGTGTTATTACCAAATGTCCTGTTCCAAACAAATGGTGACGAACCTACCGACTGAGTTTGCGCAGGTGTTCCTTGACTCCCGGCTCCAAATGAACTTGTGTGTGCAGGCTGCCCAACAGATTGCAGATGCAGACCACCAAGCGAAGGGGATGAAGGAGAGATATGGACTCCAGCGTAAGGAAAAGTGTTGAAAGGGACAAGAATTCCCCCAAGTTGACCTTGGAGAGGAGCGTTAGATCTCCCTACCCCCAGACCCAAAGTCTGTAAAGTGGAGTGAGTGAGTGCAGGACTTGTACCTGAACTAGGCATACCGTATGAAAATGGAGGGATGGTCGCACTAGGTGTGAAGGGAGGCGTGGCTGTCGCGATAGATGGGGTCGATCCACTGTGCGACGTAGTTGCGGCCGAGACCATGGTGGCCCAGACCGCCGACAGAGGCAATTTAGGAGAAGCTTCTCCTGTGGTAGCAACAATGATGGGAATGGAAGAATTCCCAGAGGAAGTAACAACATTTGTTTCCATAGCTGTGTGAGGCACTGATAGGCATTCGTAAAATTGAATTGGCACAATAACTTGCGGCCAAGTATCAGTGGTTGAGGTTTCAACCAATCCAAGATTGGTGGTCGATTCCTTTGGGAGTTGTTCGGGCTCAATGGTTGATAGCTCGGTTGCTTCGAAAGACCCTTGTTGGTCTAGCTTCCGCCTCAATGGTGGCGGGGGTGGCTCCAGGATAACCGACGGTAGGTCCAGAAGCCTTCGTGACCGACGGAGTTATGAATCCTCCACTGTGTGAGAATATTCATGACACGCTAAGGTATTCTACACGAACAAATAGTAACACACACTAAAAGAAGCCCCTATGAGATAAGACAAGCAAACACTAACTATTTTGAAGAACAATTACAACAACCAACACTAGAGCAACTTACCGGTGCAAGTGCAACTCGAATATGGAAGCAACCTCCAGGTATACTCTGCAAAGCGTGGCCCAATGTTTGTCCTAGGTACCGCAGTATACCCCCGCAGTCACATGTGTATGTCCCTAGAAAAGATTGGCAACTAGTTTGCCAGTACGTGAACAGTCACCAGGTGGGTATAGTCGATAGTCAGGTAGACCACAATGAGCAGGGTATCAAGCCCGAAATTTGTCTAGGGTATCGAGAGAAAATGGTCCGAAAGACAACTGAGGATCTCGAACGGATTCGAGACCCACGAAGCTTCGTGGCAAATGAAAATGATGGAATCCCTCAACAAATCCTCGATATGTGTTCTCCACTACGCTCGATCCAGCTTTGGAGGGGTTATCTCCACTACCTTTCCTTACGCGACCTCGTGTTTAGCCCCTATGTTAGAGGGGGGTCCCGGATAACTTTCCGTAACTGGACTTCTACACTCCCTTTGACAGACTCCAATGTTTGGTTTGAGTGGCCTTGGAGAATTTACTCTCCAACCTATTCCAAGGCCCTAGTCCTGAGCTAGTGTATGAACCCTACAAACAAAAAGTCTAATAGTTTTTAATCAGCGTTGCTTTTAATGGGCTTTTTTACGTCACAAGGTATGAAGGTGAAACTGATGGTGTGCAAAGACTCAAAGCAAAATGAACAAGAAATGCTTGGAAACACAAACTTTTACGAAAATGCAAAAACCAACAACTTTTCAACAAGAAATACTTCTTTTCTTTTTGAATTTTCTAAGATTTCATGCAGAAAAACATCAAGGAATTTCACTCAATCTGCGAGCTACTTATGCGCTAAATGCATTGCAAAACTTATGAAAAAGACTTCTTTCTAGCTACTGATGCAACAACACAATCTTCAAACTAAGAAGAAAATGAAAAAGAGATTTTTTTTTTTTATTTAATTGCAAAATGAAGCAAACAAGGGAAAATGCCGACAAGCACAAAACCAAGAAAACAAAATAAAATTCTGGCTTAAAGCGCAGATCGCGAAGAACCAGAGCACCGATTCTAACACTTGTCTAAAAACCATAAAACATTTTTTTTTTCTTTTGTCTTTTCTATCAAAACATCAACTAATAAAAACACAGGCTAAGGATAAGAGTCCCTAACCTGCTGACTGTGCAGCCCCAGACTCAAACCCCTGAGAGGAACACTTCTCACCACAGGGGGGGATGACTGCCCCACCCAGGCTGAAAAAGCAACCAATCAAGTCCGTGAATGTCACTGAAACAGTACGCGTGCAAACGTGTGCTGAGCTATAACAACGCGCGGGTACCTGCGGGCTAAACTTGAACAGGCCGCGGGTCTGTATAAAAGCTAAGACAAAACAAAACATAGGCATCCCAGACCTGAAAAAAGGCCTCTGGTATTGACAACCAGGGTCTCTTAAAGGCTTGGATGCTTCTACTTTAACAAAAAAGGGAAATGAATGCAAAAGATAACAAACAAAATAAAGTAGACTGAAAACAAGACAGTGAACCAACAAGACCCAAACAGGATCCAGAAAGCTCCCTGAGAATGTAAAATTCTGACAGGGAAGAGGAGACTGCCTCTTGAGCTCTCTGAGCCCTACACGCTACTAAAACCTCTGCAACAAGCATTCAAACGCGGGCTGTAGAAGGTTAGGACGTGTGTTACACGCGTGCATGCCTTCTACAGGCCACGTGTACCTCTGTGTGTCCCGATAATAAATGTCAAGCAACAGTCAAGGAAAAGATGGTATTAATAACCAGGTTCCCTACTAGCTCTAACCTATCAGAAAACAGACAAACAAAGAAGTAGAAAATATAATTCTTTGCACTACCCAAAAACCTTAATTAAATCTGGAAACCCTAAGAGTAATGTCCCCAGTACGGTCGCCAATTCTGTTGTTGGGAAATAATACCCTACGGACTAACAAGCTAGGGTTGAACTTGTACGCATATCATGACCTTAAAGAAAACACTTTTAGCCTATCACCCCAATACTCAAACCCATTTTTCACACACAAGAATGGAAAATACCTACTAACCTTTTTCTATCGATGTTTGATGTAGATCCTTCGTTGCGCTTTATCCTCTTGCTTTCACTGCTCCTTCCAAAGACAATCCTGCAATCAAGACAAAACACTACGCATGCATGCTATTCTTCTACCTAAGGGTTAGAGATTAAGCATAAATCAAATAAAATATATATCACTCGTGCATTGGGATGGGAAAAGTATTCTTTTATTAATATCAAGATGAATCAACTTACAATAATGATAGAGACCGGCCACCGTTCCTTGATCCTGATCCTGGGCTCCTCCTCTTCTTTGTCCTCCAACTACTTTGCTTGAATTCTTCTTAGGCTTGAGGAAAGGCTAAAGGGTTGGGACAAAATGGATTCGACAATTGGGCATAATTTCTTTGCTATCTTTTTCCTCTTCCAAATAGTACCCCTACCCCTTCTTTTATAGGCTAGAAGGAGCTAGGGTTTTGGATGAACTCTCAGCCATGCATGGATGGGAGTTTCAGTTAACTGACGCAAAGCTTTTCGTCCCGTCGACAACTTTCCTGTTTTTGTGCTTTGTTAGGTAAACGCGGGCTGTAGTAGGCCAACCAACGTTTCAACGTGTGCAGTAGTAGGCCTGCCAGCGTTCCAATGCGTGTAGTAGTGATTTAGGGAATGTTTCACTTGATTTAAGAGGATTTTTAAGAGTTTGTTCAGCATGGCTTTGGCAAGGAAGGGGTATGAGTTGGCCTGATGCTAGGTAAGCATGGATGGTGCAATTTAGGGTTATAACATCTTTTTCCAACACTCATGTTTGGTGAGTCATTGTATGCAAATTCTGCTTGCGGCAGAATATGATCCCACTGATTATGGTGCTCAGTGACCAGACTCCTTAATAAGTTTCCTAAACTTCTATTTACCACCTCAGTCTATCCATATGTCTGAGGGTGATAAGCTAAGTTGAAGGACAAATTTTGCCCCAACTTCTTCCATAGTGTTCTCCAAAAGTGACCAACAAATTTTGTGTCTTTGTCTGAGACAATGCTTCTGGGTAGGTCATGAAGTCTTACAACTTCCTTGAAAAATAGATTTGCAACATGTGTTACATCATTGGTCTTCTGGCATGGGATAAAATGTGCCATCTTTGAAAATATATCCACCACCACAAATATGGAATCAAATCCTCTTTGCGTTCTTGGTAGTTCTAACACAAAATCCATGCTTATTGCATCCCAAGGCCTCTCTGGTATTGGCAATGGTTGATACAATCCAGTGTTCTGTATTTTTCCTTTTGTATGTTGGCAGATTCTACATTTATTCACAAAATTTATCACTTCTATTCTCATACTTGGCCAATAGTATGAAATTCTCAACTGTGCAAACATTTTATCATGGCCAAAATGTCCAACCAATCCTCCACTATGCTTTTATTTCAAAATGTTATCCCTCATTGAGCACTTTGGTATGCACAATTGATTCCCCTTGAACAACAATCCCTCTTGAACCATGTATTATGTCCACTAGCTTTTATCTCTCAGCACAGGATTCACACATGCTTCATATGCTTCTTTGAAATCTGTATCGTCATAATACATGTCCTTAAGGTGTTCAAACCCCAAGGTCTTCAGCTGAAATTCCTGCAGAATTAAACATCTCCTGCTCAATGCATTAGCAATCTTGTTAGCATTCCTAGAGATATGTTTTATGAAAAAAGTAAAATTTTTCATAAATTCAACCCATTTTGCATGCCTCTGATTCAATTTTTCCTGCTTGGTTATGAATTGTAAAGCCTGGTTATCGCTATAAAAGACAAATTCCCATGGGACAAGACAATGTCTCCATTTCTTCAAGGCTTGAATTATGGCATAAAAATCCTTGTCATATGTGGAGTATTTCCTCTTGGTTTCATTCAACTTCTCATTGAAATAGGCAACAAGTCTATTATCCTGACTCAAAACTGCTCCTATTGCAACTCCACTTGCATCACATCTCACCTGAAATGTCTTTTCAAAATTCGGCAAGACCAAAATCAGTCGTTTTGTTATTTTCTCCTTCAGTATATTGAAGCTCCTCTTGGCCTCCTCTGTCCATTTAAAAGACTTGTGCTTTTTTTTCACAGTATCCATCATTGGTGCACAAATTCCACTGAAGTCTCCGATGAACTTCCTATAGAAACTCACTAATCCATGGAATCTCCTTACCTTGAACATGCTCCTTGGTGACAACCATTCTTTGATTGCTTTCACCTTCTCTTGATCCATCTTCAGTTCATTTGAAGAGATCAAAAAACCCAAATAGATGAGTTCTTTCTTTATAAAAGAGGACTTCTTCAAATTTATCAACAACTTCTCCTGTTGTAGTCTCCTCATCACTAATGCAAGGTGCCTCAAATGCTCTTCTTTAGTCCTACTAAAGATCAGTATATCATCCAGATATACAATGACAAACTTGCCAATGAAATCTTTCAGTATTTCATTCATTAGCCTCATAAAAGTACTTGGGGCATTTGTTAAGCCAAATGGCATAACAAGCCATTCATGCAAACCTTTGTTTGTCTTAAAGGCTGTCTTCCACTCATCACCTTCTCTCATTCTAATATGGTGATATCCACTTTTCAAATCTATTTTTGAAAAGAAATTTGCTCCACTTAAGAAGTCCATTAAATCATCCATTCTTGGCAAAGGAAATATATACTTGATGGTGATCTTGTTAATGGCTCTCGAGTCTGTGCACATTCTCCATCCTACATATTTCTTTGGACTCAACACGGTTGGTACTGCACATGGACTCAATCTCTCTCTGACCAAACCCTTGTCTAACAATTCATGGAATTAGTTCTTCACTTCCTCATTCTCTCGAGGTTTCAGTCTGTATGTTTCTTTGTTTGGCAGACTTTCTCCCAGTATCAAGTCAATACGATGACTGATACTTCTGATGGGTGGCAATGAGTTAGGTAGCTGATCCACCACTATGTCAGCAAAATTATCCAACAATTCCTGAACTTCTTCAGGCAAATCCTCCATCGAAGTACTTGTAAGGATCACTTTGGGTTTCCTCACCACAACAAACCACATCTCCTGTTCTTCCTTGACTTCTTTCAGGAGTTCCTTCCCACTCATGAGAAGTATTCTTGTGATGGAATCCTCTTTCACTCTCTTCTCCTCTATTGGAAGCAACATGTGTGTTCTACCATTCTTCTCTAGGGTGCATGTATTTTTCCTCCCATCATGAATGACATTCCTGTCAAACTACCATGGTCTTCCCAACAAAATATGGCATACATCCATGGGAATTATATCACATATAATTTCATCTCTATATCCTCCTATCTTAAATTCAACCAAGCATTGTTTAGTAACCATTACCTGGTGTCCTTTCTGCAACCATGAGACTTTGTATGGCTTCGGGTGTGCAATTGTCTCCAGCTCCAATTTCTCCACCATCTTCGTGGATACTAAGTTGTCAGTGCTCCCACTATCAATTATCACCTTGCATACTCTGTCTTTAGTCTTGCAAGATGTTCTGAAGAGATTGTTCCTCTGCACCAACTTTTCAATTTCTACCTCTGGTTTTAAGAGAACTTTCCCCAACATCAGGGATCTTCCATCCTATGCTCCTTCTGCTTCAACATCCCTTCTTTGTGCTTCTGAAATGTGAGGTTCACCTCCTTCTTTATTTTTCTCGGGACATTACCAAGACACATGTCCTATATTTCCACAAGCATAAAATCTTACGTCTCCTCCTCCTCTTCTTCCTCTTCCTCTAGAAGAATTTCTTCCACCACCCTGTCTTTCTGGGGAACTTCCTCCTCTTTTCAAGTGACTGTGTGGTTTTTCAGTCTCATCCTTAGACTTATGCACTCTATCATGGGTAACTCCATTTCTTTTGTTTGGGGATGGGTTTTTACCTCTCCCTCTCTGGCTTTGCTTTCTGGCCAACTTCTCCTCTGCCTTCAGCGCAAACTGATAAGCATCCTCCATTTTCCTTACTGACATCATGTTGAGCTCATACTGGATTTCATATCTCAGGCCATTTATATACTTGGCAACTTTTTATTCATCTCTCTATCATTGTCTGGTTTTGATGTTCAACCTATAGAACTCCTTTGTGTACTCATTGATTGTCATCCCTTTCTATCTTAGGTTCTGCATTTTCCTGAACATATTGATTTGATAGTCTTTGGGCATGAACTTAGCCTCCAACTTGGCTACCATTCTATCCCAGCCTTTTATCTTCTACTTTCCCTTGCTTCTCCTCTCAGCCTGCAGTTCATCCCACCACAGTGTTGCATGTCCTTTTAGTCTGGTGATAGCATGACTCACCCTCCTTTCTTCATCGAGGTCTTCATAGTCAAAATATTTTTCCATGGACCTTATCCAATCCAACAACTCTTTGGCATCTAAATTGACTTCATACATTGAGACCTCTATCTTGGCTCTGCCCCCCAATGTAGAAACTGCTCTCAGCAAGCGTTCTTCGACAACATCTTCTCTTGCAGCTTCTCTGACAACATTCTCGCCCACTGCTTCTTCACTCTGTGCATCGCTAACATCTCCAACATCAGGTGCTCATCTCTGCGCTACCTCCATCACCTCTAATCTTGCATAGAGTTCTTGCATATCCTTTCTACAACTTGATTGGCCAAAGGTGGCTCCACTCGTCTCCTTGGCAGAATTGTGTTGTCTGTTTGCTACACACATAGTACAACTTTGAGTCGTTTTTATTCTTTGCCTAAAATATACAAACAAAAATCAACTCTGATACCACTTGATGCAGACTCCCCTTCTCTCCAAAGGGTCGCGCAACCTCCCGTTCTAGGATCAATTAAGAACTGAGTCTGATTGACTCCTCGGGTCTCTTCTAGACCCCAAACCCACTTACACAGGTCCTTCCTCTGAATGTGCAGGTCGTATGAGATTGACGACTTCTCTCTTGAGTGTTGTTCGAACCTCAACACCAAACGAGCGCTATGTCTTTTCTGCTAAGCCCTTTCTCTCTTGTGACCACTGGTGGTGACCAAGCACCTGAGTGAAAGGCACATCACAATTTCATGTTTTGCAATTTTGGGAGTGGTAGTACCTCCACTCGCTCGATATCCAAAATTGCAATGACCCGAGGCCTACGGTCTAGATCTTCCCTTGATCAACGACGATGATCAAATCAACATTTAGTGTTTCGCAACCTTGGAACCTCCTTGCCTTCGTTCTCCTAATGACCAAAATCGTGATGGCACTGGATCAACAATCTATACTTCTCCTTCGATCCGAAGGTCATGATGGCTTCGAGACTTCACGTTTCACGAAGTCGAAATACTTTTCACCTCCGATCCTCCGATCCTCGAAATGCAAAAAATCTTCCTGGAGAATCAATGGTCCAGATCTCTCTTAGATCCAATGACTCAGGATTTAGGCTTCACACATTCTTAGCATTCTTCCCTTTGGCTCCTCCAAAATGCGAGTTAGCGAAATGCTAAACATTCGCCACACGTCCCTCCTGATGGGTGGTTCTAATTTTCTAGCATTCAGATCGAATGACTGAGATATTTTCCCCCTTACGCTTACACTATCTTCAGAGTTGGAAGATTTTCGAAGGATTCAAAGGCTTCGACCTTTGTCCTTCCTGCGAGACCGTTTCTTGGATCTCGTTAACACTTATGCAAATTTTTATTCCTCCTGAGATTCGTCTCGTGAAGACTTCGATTTCCTGCGCACTCCTTGCGTTCAGAGATTTGATAACTCAGATCCTAAGGATTTATCGAGGAGAAATTCCTCTCACCCTCCTGACATTCTTCTTTTCTGGTTCTTTGACTTCTTGCAAAGTCCCTTTGACACTTAGTCGATTCTCGGATCTGTGCACTCCTTGCACCAGATCTTTACACAAGATTTTGGGTTCTTGCGGATGACTGTGCACTCCTTGCACCAACCTATTTGCACTCCTTGCAAAGGGAATGTTTTGTGTTATCTCTTCTAAGCTTTAGAACCAAAACATATTTCATAAATGCACTCCTTGCATTCTGTGTGCACACCTTGCACTACCTCAACAAAAGAGAAACAATTGAAACTTAGCCTAACATTCACAATTCTATTCACTCATAATGAGATTCATTCATTCACTCATGAAAACACAATTAACATAGAATTGCAAACAATGTTGACACCATGCATTGGATCAATTTTTCCTCTGTTATATTCAAAGTGAAAATGGTTACAACTGAAATAAAAAAAAAACCCCTGAAAAACTGAAATGTCCTACTGACTTGCAGCTAACATCTATTCTACAACCAACCACCAACTAGCCCCATTCAGGCGTACAAAACCTCTATTTATCTTAGAGGGTTCTTAGGGTTTTTTTCTTGGCTACTTATCTACTTTATAACTTAACCTAATGACTATCTAGACCAGTCTCATTCTAGAGTAGGAGTGGAAACTCCCACTTCACTCACAATCATTCAAGCATGCCTCAAAGATGTTTTCGACACCGAAGTTCAAGTGTTCCTCAAAAGATTAATTCTGGCGCTGAGTTAAGGCAAAATTCAAAATATCTGTTGTGATTGCCAGCGTTGAGATTTCATACTAATTCATTGACGTTGATAGGTATTTCTCCATGCGATTGCTAATGATGCTCCTGCATCAAATATTCACCTCCATTTTCTGATATGAGACACTTCAACCTTTTTCCTGTTTCATTCTCAACCAAAACTTTCCATTTCTTAAAAGTATCAAAAACATCAGATTTTTTTTCGAATGCAATAAACCCAAGTTTTTCTAGTTGCATCATCAATAAAAATAACACAATAATGAGAACCACCAAGAGATGATACCCGAGTTGGTCCCCATAGATCTATATGCACAAGCTCTAACCTTTCACTCTTCTTTTCTTTTTCGACTCTGAAAAATCTGATTCTCTTTTGTTTTACATAAACACAATTCTCATAGAAATCCAAATCAATTTGTTGAAGATCCGTCAACAAATTTCTTTTGTGAAGTATTTGCATCCCCTTCGCACTCATGTGTCCAAGCCTATGATTTGACAATGTTGTATTCTCTCTTGTAGAAGCTAAAGATATAGAAGAGTCAATATTACCAATACATAAATACAATGTACCTACCTTCTCTCATTTTGCTATCAGTAGTGATCCTTTGGTGACCTTCCACACCTTATTTGTAAATATGGATATACAACCTTCACTTTCCAACTACCCTATTGAAATTATATTTTTCCTTGGATATGGAACATGTCTTACCTCTTTCAACAACCATTGGTTTCCATTCCTTTTCTTTATTATTACCCTTTCCATTGCAACAATTTTGCATGGTGCATCATCACCCAAATGAACCTGTCCAAAGTCACCTTGAACATAATCTGGAAAATGTTTCCTATGGGGTGTGGTATGAAATGAAGCCCCTAAATCTACCACCCAAGACTCATAAATATTATCTATAGAAAGAATCAATGCATCTTGTAACACATCAACTGTTACATTTGCTTACTGATTTTTTTCCTGTTGTCGATCTCTTTGTTTCTTTGGAGCTCTGTAGTCTTTCTTCATATGTCCTTTCTTTCCACAATTCCAACACTCTAGCTTTTCAAGTCTGGATTTGGATATTCCTTTCTTATAATTCTCATGTTTCCCTGAGCCCTTTCCTCTATCCTTTTGTCTTCCCTTGTTCTCCATGTTTAACGCATTACTTGATGTCTCACATGTGCTTTTACGTCACATTTCCTCACTAAGGTTAACACCAACAACATCATCAAATTTTAAAGTGTTTGAACCAGAGACATAGTTACTTACAACCATGACCAAGCCATTCTAGATTTTTGGCAATGAGCACAATATTAGAAGAGCCGTGACCTCATCATCAAAGTCCACTTTTATAGAACTTATCTGATTAGTAACCGTATTAAATTCATTTAAATAATTTGCAACAGACCCACCTTCTCACATACTCATATTAAATAATATCTTCATTAGAAATACCTTATTGGACGTCGATGGTTTTTCATATAGTTTAGCCAATGCGTCCATCAACTAATTCATTGTCTTTTCTTTCAAAATATTGAAATCCATTGACATTGTCAGGCTTAGCCGTATTGTTCCTAGTGCCTTTCTATCAAGAACCTCCCATTCTTCATCCTTCATGGCCATCGAATTCTTTTCTATTCCACCCAATGGTAGGAATAGATCCTTTTGATATAAATAATCTTCCATTTGCATCTTCCATAACTGGTAGTTTTGGCTATTAAATTACTCGACCCTAAACATTCCATCTTTTGCCATTGCTCCCACTCGAACTAGGAACCCTATTTTCCCGTGAGTTACCTTTCGCTCTGATACCAGTTGTTAGAAAAACAGGATTGCAAAGATATAAAATAAAACAAATGCAGAAATAAAACACAGAAGATACACAATACAATAGAGACACAAATATACGTGGTTCAACCAGTGTGGGCTACGTCCACCAGATAAATTTCCAGGTCCTTCTTTTATTATTATCCAACAAATGAAGGGATACAACCTACAACACAACTGATGTAACTTCCTCTTATTTCCCTCACACTCTCCTAACTCAAAATACAATATTCAAAATTATACATAGCCGCAATACATTTCCCTAAAAAAAAAGGGTTTCCTTCTAGGGAAAAAAACCCTAACATAACTTCTACCGTCAAATCTGCAACCGTATAATGAGCGGTCCAGATTTACTATGAAATTACAATATACATTTACAAGGAAATTTTTCCTTCAAGGGATTTTCCCATGAACCCCCATCAAGGAACACTGTCCCCCGAACCCCTGTCAGGAGCCCGCTTGCCCCCAGACCCCACAGGAGGGGCAAGCCCCCCTGCACTCCCCCGCATGGAGGAGTGTACATTCTTTCGGGGTGTAAATTCTTCATGGGGTATAAACACAGTTGAAAACAAAGGCCTTTGAATCAGGAAGATAATCAGGCTCCACAACCAACAAAGAGTCCATCTTGTGGCCATGGAAGGTATACTAGTTATTGTTCTTGTCATGATGATGTTAATAGATGCACATATTTTTAGATGATAGAGGATGTTCTCCAGACACTAGGGAACCAGGGTGGTTTCCTAGAAATATCATCTACAACTTCATCCAACCACGAACATGACCAAGTGTCACAGACATGAATGGAGGTAAAGGATTCTCCATGTTTAGTTCCTTCACTCATTAATGTTGATGCTTATTTTGGAATCTTTGAACAACATACCAAGGGCATTGACTTGAAGTTGCTAAGGAACATGGGGTATAAAGGAGGAGGCCTTGGTATAAATGGCCAAGGTATCATTCAACCATTGGATGTTGAAAGAAGGCCTTATTTTGTAGGATTGGGGTATGGTGAAGGTGAGATGGACATGAAGTCACACAATTATTGATCTCACTATTGTATACGAGGATATTGGATTGATAAATGTTGGAAGCTCCATCCTTAACTTGCTCCAAAGAAGGACAAACAAGCTATGCAGGAATCAAGAGAGCAAGAGGAGAATGTTGGTAGATCCCTAAAGTAGAAGGACAACAAAGAAGGCATATTAATCAGGAAAAATAGGAAATGGGTAGCCTAGATGAGCCATGAGGCTCCAAAATACCTCAACAATAAAACTACCGAGAATTCAAAGAAAATGCATCAGATCAAATATCTCGACGATATATTTCCAACAACAAAAATGACTTGTCAAATGGAGTTACAGTGACAAAGTTATAGCCAGTTAAAGTTTTTTGGAAATAGGCAAAACTCATGAAATCCATACAATGATGATGTGGCATACATGGGATTCCATGTGTCATTCGTATAGGCTGATGTGGCTTTGACTGTTTAGGATGATGTGGCACCTAATTGGGTCGATGATGTGGCATCCGTACATGTTAACGTGGTGTTGACTGTACAACTGATGGGGTAGTTGACTAGGCTGATGATGTGGCATCCTATAGGTTGACGTTGTGTTGATCGTACAACATGACTGGGTCAATGATGTGGCATTCATACAAGATGACGTGGGACTAATCATACAACATGATTGGGTTGATGACATGGCATTCACAAAAGATGATGTGGCTTGCTGACTAGACAGATGATGTGGCATCTGTACATTTGTCATGGTCCATTGACTGGGTTGATGATGTGGCAACTGACTTGGATGATGACATGGAATCTGGATAAGTGATATGGTAGTTGAATAGGCCAATGATGTGGTAGACCATACAGATGATGTGGCAGCATGAAATTAGTAGGGTGACATGGCAACACCAAAATCCGCCATGTATCACCCATAAATGGACCTTTTGATTGCCACTTGGGCCAATAGAAAAGTGCCACCTAGCATCCCCATGAGGCACCATGTGGCACCACCCAGAGGTCACCACATGAATCTTTAAAACACACTCAGTAGGTGAATGAAATGGTTGATGGTGACATCAACATGTTGATGTGGCAGAATCACAGGCTGCCATGTGTCATGCATTTTTGGCACTTTGGAGGTCCAAGTGGACCAGTAAGAATGTGCCACATGGTATCCATACATACACCACATGGAAATATGGAGTGTTGATACTGAGAGAGGGGTGAATCGGTATCAAGTACAATTTAAAACATTTTTCAACATATACTTAAACCATTCAATTATATCCAATGAGAAATGAACAATAGTCTAATAGTTACACCAATACACCATGCACAATATATGAGAAATAATCAATAGTTATTGTTCAAGGGAAGTAATGACTTCCAAAGATAGCTAAAGCTTCCAAATGTAAAGGGAGGGATAAACCTCCAAGAGGAAGATACAATCCTCCAATATCAAGAGAGATTTGAACTCTCCATCCTTGCCCCTTCCTTCTACCCAAAAAATATATGAGAGATAATAAAACTTTACATTAAATCATCACCATCAACCAATCATCACATAGAACCTGATAATGCTTCTTGAGACTTCTTCAATTTCTGCAATTATTCAATTCTTGGAGTACTCTGATACTATAGATAATATTACTTAATGTATTCTCTGAAAAATCCTCCAATTTTCACTCCTTGAATCCTCCCCAAAAAGAGGTTATAGAAAGAATGGTAGACTTTATTCAATTTTGGTCTATTCAGGAGAGTGAACTTGCAAAGAATGCCCCATTCTCAATAATTAACATCTAATTCTAAACCTCACACAAAAGAAACTAAAGTCCGTAATATTTCCAATGAAACTTGTCCCACTTCATTTGGATTCTCGATGAAAAAGTTATGACTGTTTTACCTGGAACACCCATTTATTGACTAGCTTCAGGACTGGTCACAAACCCTATCTTCCACAGAGTGTATCTCCATAATTATAGCGAATCAAGAGATGAAATTTTTACCAGAGGTGCCTTGATATGTCTTCTTAATACCAGAGTGATTTCACCATCTGAATCATTTTAGAAAAAAATTTATAGCAAAAATGGTAATATGACCTGAAAATAACATACCTTAGAACACATCACCAAAAGACTTCATCCTCCCTTGAAATCCGGCCTTATTTTCTTCTTAGTTCCTTTGAAATTAAACTTGTATCAAATGAATGTATAATGATGTTTATTTATACCATTTATGTCACTTCCTTTTAACATTAGGGCTGACCTGACACTTTCTTATTTTGTAATTCTTTTCTTTAATTATTTTCAGGGCCTACATGTACTTCCTTCTTCAATTCACTTTGTCATCTACAAAAATTCATTTCTCCTCAACCATGAGGATCCACGTGACATGCCACATACCACTGAAAACAACATGATGTATATTATCCATCCATGGGTGTTGTATCTGCATGTGCATTTTCCTTCATGTCCAAATACCTTCATCAATCTTGTGGTCCAAAACCCATGACTGGGGTTGACATCAATGACAACAACCAATCTTCCCTTTTGTCATTGATGGAAACACTCATGCTCCCCCTATCATCATGATCCCAATTTCTCTCCCCCTTTGAAATCAATGGAAAAGGGTATGGATTCTCCGCCTGAGTTTAATGGAAAAATGTAACCTTCTTATTTGGGGTTGCTCCCCCTAAACATGTGGCACTCAATAATACTGCATCCTTATTTTTGGTCTTTAGGACTTTTTCTTCCTTGTAATCCTTTTGTGTGGATTTTTTCTTCTCTCTCTTCTTCATGTCTAGGATGTATATGTTGTTCAGTCTTCTTGTTGCAGTTGCAACCAATCTTCCTGAGTTATTTTCTCTGATTTTACATTTTCAGGAGTCAAATGTAAGAGTGTATCCTTGATCACACATTTTACTAACACTGAGTAGATTATGATTCAAGTCTTCAACCAATAGAACATTCTTTTCTTTTACATTTTTTCTTCC